>PVLD010011501.1:22449-65023 GCA_004027595.1 Dinomys branickii
GACTCAGAGGAGAAGGTACCTTGGTGCCATCTCCAGGGCTGGCGCTGCTGTTACACAATCTTCTCTCTCTCCAGCTCTCTGGGAAGGCGATGTCTTAGTAATCCCTGCTTGCTCCATTTGGGGAGTGTCAAGGCTGAGAGGCACAGGCAAGTCCTTCCACAGCGAGAAGGGCGGGGCTCAGCGGAGGTGGCCCTGCACAGTGCAGAGCAGGGTGCCAGCCCCTCCTTTCTGCCCTCAGCACAAAGTGGCAGGACTCATGAATGAGCTCAGTGCCGGCTTGCTGGGAGATTCAGCTCATGAGCCTTAAGGACCAGGTGAGCACCTCTGGGGCCAGAGAAGGCTATGGCACGAGTGGTGGGCACACAGTTTCCTCAGAGCCACCACCGCCTTCTCCCTGGGCCTGAACAACCTTGGTCAGAGGGGCACACAGTTCATGTCACCATGGGAGGCCAGACATGGCTTCCTGCAAAGCAACTGGACCCTGAAGCACAGGAGTTGCCCCGTGGGACTGTCGTGTGGATGTTAGGGTTTTCAGTGCCTCCTGGGGGTGTGCACAGCAAGGAGGGACAAGGCCTCTGCTCTAGGTCCTGGGATGGGCAGGGACCTCTCATTGGTTGCCCCCACCTGCTCTGCGGGGATGTGATGGAGACCACTACAAAGCAACCCTGAGCAGGACTTAAATTAACCAATGGGCTTTTCATGTTACTTGTGAGTGCCCAAGGCCTAGGCTCCTTGTCTGGAGATGGGCGGTGGACTCATAGTAAGTGAACCTCTGTGAGTCACTGTTATCTACTGAGGCCTGTAGAGGCAGGTGAAGCCAGGATGTCTCAAAAGACAAGACAAGCTCACAGCCAAGAATCCAACCTCAACTAGATAAAGACTGTAGCCTCAGGCATCTCACTCCTGGGTGGATTAACTTATTCCTTATTAAGGATTAACTTAATACCTTACTTAGAGAAGTCCTTGAGTGATTCCACCCTTCTTGAGTACTCCCCTTCCTCCTTCTGATGACCAAATAAATATGGATCACCCAGAGAAGGTCTTGGTCTTAGCCCAGAGAGAATCTCAAATTCTTTAAGAGGGCTTTATCCTCCTGGAGCCCTGAAATCATTCTGTTCACCTCTTTTTATTTAACATTTGCTGTACACTCATTCGGGAGATTGGAGACCTGATCAGTCTGGAATAACTAATTAACTAATAACTAATTAACTATTAACCCAATAGTGATGCTACCCAAACCTACCTTCCTGAGGCACTGCCAGCATCCACCCTCAGCCTGAGGCGCCAGGTCCACCATGCCTGGCAGGGGCTGGACGCAGGTGATGCCTCCTCCCTGTGGGCTTCTGCTGCCCAGGAGGGGCAGCACAGGCTGTGGTTTGGGAGGAAGAGGAGGCTGCTCCTCCAGGATTTGGCCTCTCTCCAATTTCCCCCTCTAGTTTCATTCCAAAGGCATCTCAGATCCCTAGAAGGAACATGAGTTCTTGATTTTGGTTCTACTTTGAAGCTCAGTAACCACTTCCTGATGACTTGGAAGCTCTTTCCAGGTTCTGCCCATCATGCCATCTCCTCTGGAGCCAGCTGGGCGGAGCCTCCCAGGCTTTGCAGGTACACCTCCTGCTCACAACTGTCATGCTTGACTCTGTGTTTCGTCTGTCACATCTCTACGTCAGGACTCAGAATTCTCATCATCAAATACTGCGGAAAATACTTTTCATGGCATGCGTAAGCACAAAGACAATCAGGTCAGAAGCCCTTCCTCACTCTCTGCTTTATGTGGCTCCCTCTTCACACCTTCATAAATCTCATCTCAACTTAACTTTGACTGACTGGTTTACCTCTGGCTCCTCCCAGTTGCTTTGGTTTTTACAGATACCCCAGGAGTGGTGCAGGGGCTTTGGCAAGAAGAAGGGACCGTGCTTCTATGCAAGGGATGCCCAGAGGTTCACCATCAGGGCTGGGAGTGAGATAGGCACAGATGGACCATAGTTCTCAAGGTTTCTTGTGCTTGGCACAAGGTCTGATGCCCCCAAGTGGGAGAGAAAGGGCTGCTGTGGTTCACATGGTGCCATCAGCATCTCCAGTCTGCTGGTCATCCTCTACCACGCCCCCTTCCTTCTCTCCCTCGCTGGTCCCTGCAGCAGACCCTGAGCAGCCCGATGCCTCTCTGCATGTGAAACCACAGATATGGTCAAATGCCTCAACCACAGCCTGTGACACTGTCATTTCTTGCATGGACTTGAAAAAGTCCACTATGCTTCCACTATGCTCTGTGCCTCTGTGACACTGTATGTAGCAAATCACATGAGCAGAGTCCTTGAGTCTACAGTGTATGGGGTGGGACAGATGTAAGAATGCTCGTTCGCTCTCAGTGGGGCAGGCTTACTTTCCAGAAGCAGCCAATGACTCTGCATCCATTAAACAGCTGAGTCAGAAACCAGGATGCTGTTCTCAGCTGGTCTTCCCATGCTCTACAGGCCCTGAGGTGCCTCTGCCTCCTTCACACTCTGCCCCAGTTTCCTCCCCTCCAGTTGCAGACCCCTCTGACCTGTGACACTGCCCCAACCTCCTTGCTATTCTCTTGTCCACACCATGAAGAGAAAGATCCTCCCCTGGCCTTAAATTTTTCCTGTTACTTCCCAGCTTATAAATCTTTAATGTTTTCTGTTTCCATCAAGAAAAATGGGAAGGGCTTCATGTCCTGGCTCCACCCCTTCACAGCCCACGGTGTTGACTGCAGGGGCCCTACCCTCAGCAGGGGCCACACAGCTATGGCTCCAGCTGTGTCCCCAGTGGAAGTCTCCTTTCCTAATTTTCCTAATTTTCTCCCATGGGAGCTGGGAGTGCCTCTCTAGAGCAGCAGTTGGCTGTCTCCTGCTGTTCCCTTCATCCAGCTGATATTCCTGTGGTACAGGGAATGGTGGCCGTGAATCTGTGTCAACCACTCCTGTGGTGGAAGCCGACTCCCAGAAGGGGTTGGCCCTTCGGTGACTCATAGTTTTCAGTATCTGCGATTATTAGGTTGGGGTCACTGACAACCGTGAAGTGCTTTTCCTGTATTTACTGCCTGAGCCAACAATTCCTTACCCAGATAACTACTCAAAGAAGTAAAAGTACATTTGCTGAGAAGGATAAGGATTCTCATGCAAGCAATACTCAGCAATAAAAAGGAATGTGCTGATGTGTGTGGATATGAACATGAACCTCAATAACGTTATGGCCAATGAGTGAAGGCCAGGCATAGCAGAGCATCCAATACTCGACGTCCAAGGATAGATCAAGCGGGTGGATGGCAGAATCAGGACAGGGCTCGCCTCCACTGAGGGGTGTTTGGGGGACTAGGGAGCACATACATCAAAGCTAATCAGATTGAGCACTGACTATTGTGTACTTTATTCTATATAAATTGTGTTTCAACTTAAAAATTAATTTGGGAGAAGAATTAAAAATTTGCTAGAAAAAATGTTTACCGAATGTCCTAGATTTATCCCATAGGATAAAATAACAGCTGTAGAAAATCACTTCAAAAAGTCAAAAAGAAATCTGTAGAAAAATCTAGACGTCCATGTACCGAAACAAAGTTCCTGCAGGCATCACAGAAGAAGGAAGACAGCCCTGGGAGGCAGGGGGTGGGGGTGGCACACCCTCGTGACCCTTTCATAGCCGTGGATGGAGGTGGAGGCAGCAGCCTGAACTGCGGGCCCTACACTGCCAGCTGGGGTCTCGGCACCGCATCCCAGGACCTGCAGCTCTGAGCAAACCTGTCACCCACTCCCCGTCACTACTCCACGCTGGACAGGTCGCCAGGACCACGAGTGCCTCACTAACTCTACAGCCTGAATCTAGAATCAGGTGACATCACACTGCCCATGCTAGGGCCTGGATAGAGCCCTTGGTCACTGTGAGGGCAAGGATGTGAGAGAAATGTGTGCTGCCCTGTCAGGACCAGCCTTGGGTCAGAGCCTCAGGACTCTGACAGCGCAGACTCCAGGAGTCGTCTTCTGGGGCTCGCCCCACTGAGATCCGGACCCCTTACTCCGCCTCTGGCTCTGGCTCTCATCTCTGTCTGTCTGCCTCTCATTCTTTCTCTCTGTCTCTCCCCCCACCACTTCATGCCTCTGGTGCAGTGACCTTCTCAGGGGTATGTGGTCAAGGACAGGAGTGCTAGGACTCTTCTTTATTCTACCAAAGCCGCCTTCGGGTGCAGACCCTCGGGCCATGCAGACAGCGCTCGGCGGAGTCATGTCACCTGGCCTGCATCAATCAGCCCTGTCTTAGGAAGACGGTCACCGTGGCTCAGTGTCAAGGCAGCAGTCTAGAAGTCCCTCCAACATCACATGGCTCTCCAAAAACATGGCGCAGGTGAGCCATTTTCACTCAAAATCAGTAACTTGATTTTGTTATTTTTGTGTAACTCGTAGGGGTTTTAAGTGAAATCATATGTTTGATCCAGCACCTTGATCCAGTCCTTGCTCCTTCTACAATGGTGGCACCATCATTTTGTGCAAGCGACTTTTTTGCTCATGACTATATTGTGATGCTGACTTTACGTGGTTATAAATAGAACACATTTTTGTGTTTTTTTTCCCCGGTACCGGGGATCAAACTCAGGACCGTGCGCTCGCACTTGCGCTTGCCAGGCAAGCGCTTATGCCACTGAGCTATACCCCCAGCCCCAACGTGGTTATAAATAGAAAGGAAAGAGATTTGGTTTAATTACTGGACCATGTTTGGAATATACTTGAAAAGGCCAATTTCTCATGTCATAACAAAGCCACAGAGATGTCGGCTTGGTGCCAGCATTGTGAAATGGACTTCTCAAGATATACCATTTTTATTCCTTATAACAGAATCACCACCACTATGCAAAATGCAACCTCTGTGCCTCAAAGAATGACCCACGTCCCCTGTCTTGATTTGTGCAGAATATTGGCTTTCACCGTGGAGTCACAAAGTGGGTCTTTCTTTGGACGAGAGTTCAAGAATAACTAAACCTTCTGTACATCTCCCTCTCTTTGCCTTGTTTCATTGCTGCGTAGCTGCAATTATATAAAACTGTCAGCTCTTCACAATCTTGATTGTTGTCCTTTTGTCTGAAAGTCACCCAGATGGGCCTGTATCGAAAGGTACAAATGAAAGGAGGTGCAGGAAAGCTGGAGGTCAGACTGGAAACCCACTCACAGGCACATGAGGGAATGAACCAGGTCCCAGATCTCAAGCAGCCCTCAGTCTCAGTGCATGTCCCTCTCTGACACTTGAGAAATAACATGGATAACCTTTCCAAGAGCTCAGTAGAGGCCCAAATACAGAGAGAAGGGAGAGAACCTGAGGGCCCTAGCAGCGCTGAAGGCCACAGAGGACCTCAGCCTGCTCAGCTGCTGGCTGCACACATGGGAGGAGGCACCTTGGCTCTGTGAACATCCTACAGAGGCTGCTGTTGGGGCCTGGTTCCTGGGTATTCCTGGCACAAGCTGGCTGCTCTGTGTGTTGGAAACAGCCCTTGGTGTGCTGGACACCACTCTGGCTACGTCTGTGGTGTCACAGACTTCCTGCCATGCCCTTCCACCAAACCCAGGTGGATGCAGCAGATGCAGGGTGGCAGCCCTGGCCTCAAGGAAGCAGCATCTGTGGCATGGCCTGTGCCCCAGTTGCTCCAAGGGTGAGGGGCAGGTGGGTCTCACATCTCCGGGCAGCTCTTCTCTCTGCCCCAGAGGTGAGGGTCCTCTCTCCACCTCTCCACTCATGTGGGTTCCGCTTGGGCCCCTACTTGCAGAGCCTCTGGACCAGACGGTGTCCAGTGTCTACTGTCAGCCTGCTGACTGCTTAGCTTTCAGAAACCCATCCTGGGAGCAAGGAAAAGATGGAAGTTAGCAGCATCAGGCACCAGCCCCACTGTGCCGTCTGGGCCTCACAGCCCTCTGTGGAGAACCACCTGTGCAAAGGTGTGGGAGAAGAAATGTGCAAAAGAAGGCTGCTGCCTCCAGGAATCTGCAAGGCTCTGACTTATCTAGGAAGTTAAATTAAAAATTGATTAAAGTTGAAAGTGCAATCCCTGGGGTGCCTCGGCCTTGAAGTTCACTCCCCACAGTAATAAAAAATATCTGAAGGAATTGAACCAGTAATCAATTTGCTAATGGTACTGTTTGTTTTAACTTCTTTTTTAAACATTTAATTTTTAGACTGACAAATAAAAAAGTATTTTTACTTACAGTGTCCTTTGGCTTTAACTTCTAACTTGCACCAAGACCGCAATCCATCCACAGAGGCTGCAGCTCTCCTGCGTGCCCCAGTCCTCCTGGAATGGGAATTGTGCCACTCAGTGGGAACTGGGAATTGTGGATGGTGCCTGACCTTTTCCTGTTTCTGGAGAGCGGGGCTCTGAGCACAGGCTCCAGAGGACGCATTTCCAAGGGTCTTTCCAATTTGTATGCATTCCTGGTCTTTCAATAAGAAGATTGGAGCAATTAGTGCTGTCTTGATTAATGAAGCTAAATTAGCTCTGTAATTGCTAATGCATCTTCTTTCTTGCCAGCAGGCAGGGATTTGGAACTCGTTCCTCAGCCCACCAGGCAGACTTTCATACCCTCTGGAAGCTGCACCCCACTGCAGCTGCTCTTCAGGACAGCAGTTGGCAAAGCCAGATATGATCAACATTGTGTGTGAGAGGAAGGAAGCAGTGTGGATGTGAAGGTGGGGATCATAGTCAGTGTGACTCTGGTTGGGTCATTGTGAGCCATACTGTACTATATGAAATGCAAACAGCCACAGTCTCGTCCAGGTCATTCTAGATCAGTGGTTCTCCAAGTGAAGTCTCCCCCAAAACAGGTAAACAGATCGGCATCACCTGGGAACTTGTTAGAGAAGCAAAATGTGGTTCCCACCCCAGATATAACAGAACCAGTACTTCCGGAACCCCTTCCCTACTCCTGGGTTTCCTGTGCACACTGATGTTTGTCCTGTAACCTTCTTCACACAGCTGTTCCCAAATGGTTCTTTCTGTGTCACCTGGGTAATTTAAAACCTCACGGTTGTGTGCAGTGTTCCAGCTCTGACAGCCCCAAGGGGACTGAGCTGAAGCCTGTGAAGTTCTTGAGGCCACCACGGTGGAGAAGTACTGTTCTGAAGACTGAGTCGGGTGTTGAGTGGCAGGTCATTGTTTCTCAGTGTGAGGTGCTATTGACTTATTACTCCTGCGTTGGTGCGTGGGTGCATGGGTAGGGCACTGGGAGCTGTGATGACTGGGTTTTCTTGGCCTCAGCAGGGAGCAGTGGCACCTTCCCAGCTGCCTGCTGAGCGCTAAACTTGCATGGGTTTGCAAGGGTTGGATTTGGTGGAGGTAGGAATGGGTTTTACTTTTGCTTCGCCCTGGGGAAGGTGAGAACCTAACCTCTCTGAGCACCAGGAATGTCGTCTCCAAGTGAAGGTGACATAAATTCACAGGGCTTGGCAGGGGAGCGCTCTGCTCCCTGTGTCCTCTTCTCCTCCTCCTCTACGCCCTCTTGAGCTCTGTGGCAAGAGATGTTCTGGTCACGGGTGCTTTTGCTGCTTGGCTTAGTCTGTCCCGTGGATCCTGGCAAGTGTCCCTTTGCCACAGGGCAAGCGTAGTCACACAGAAACATTGTGACCTTGGGCCTCCTCCAGTTCAGGCTTCATCAGAGCCAGCCCTGAGGTCCAGATCTCCCAGCTGTGCCTCAGCCCTTTCAGAACTTGGTGCTTGAAGGACCTGCGCCAGCACAAGGTGCATCTTACAGCAGCAGACTGTGAGGGATGCTCCTGTCCTCTTCATCTGTCCCCCCGAACGCCAGGGCACATCAGCAGAAAGATGTGAGAGGGCCTTTTTCTTGTGGTGTCCCTGTGTCTGGACGCAGGCAGAGACAGGCCCTCCCACAGAGCAGGGAGCATGGGTCAGAGGCCTCACGGGACTAGACCAGTCACCACCATGAGAGTGGGTCATTACAGAGCCTGGTCTCTGCAGCACATCCTCTTCCCCTTCTACTTCTCCACCATTCGTGGTGCACCCGAAGGTGCTCCGTGGAAGCTTGTGCCAGGCTATTTGGGCTTTGTAGCTACCATAAATGTGAGCCAAATAAACTTCTTTTCATCATGCATCACCCAGCCCCAGGCATTCTGGTATAGCTACCGAAATAGACTAAGAGGCCTTCACTTTTTTAACCTTTCAGGAACAACCTCCTTGAGGAATAGCCCAGTGCACACTTTGACCAAGGGGACAGCACACAGAGCATGGCTGTTGTTATGGTTGATACATTGTGTCAACTTGGGGATCTAAAGGTTTGGCTAAGTAACTCAGCAATTGTAAATCTTGGTGTAAAAAGGACATGCCCTTACCCTTCTGGGATGGTGTTTATTATGTTAATTTGGGAAGTTTAAAAGGTTAACTATGTGACTCAGAAGGAAGCTGGGGAGCTTATTTGTACTCATCCTGAACCTGTGGAAGAGAAGGGCATGGAGATTCTGTGAGTGCTACATGCCCCCTGGGTGGGGGTAGGCTGTTTACAATGTAAGGGAAGGAAAGAGGGTGCTGGCAACCATTCCTCCCTTTTGCTGGTTGTTTTCTCTATGCTCTGCTGCCATGAACAGTTTGCCCTCTGCCATGTGCCACTCTGCCTCAGAATCAGCCAAGTATGAACTGAAACCTCCACAAACTGTAAGCTAAATAAACCTTTCCTTCCTTCATTTTGGGCGTTGGGTATTTTGTCTCAGCAATGAGAAAAAAGTAACCAAGACAGCCACCAATGCCGAAGACAACACAAAGCACAGAAGAGGTGGAAGTGAGCTCAGCAATAAGCACACTGCTGTGTGCCCTCTCTCCTGCGGCCAGAGGAAAGGGAGCAAGGACTAGCTCAGCACGCAGGACAGCAGAGACCCGCTCTGCCAGGGATACCAGAGCCAGGACACACAGCACATGCTTCCTATTTTCATGCTCTCTTGCCAAGACCTTGTTTGGGTCTCTAAGTACTGAGCCATATGCACGAAACCTGGGATTCAGGGGTGCCAGATGTGGCCAAGGCCTCTACAGCATCCCTAGGCCTCAGTGTGAGACATGTGGGCACCTTCCAGTGGCCAGCCCTGAGTATCTGGCCTTCACAGAGCTGGTTCCAAGCGCAGTCAAGAGCCAACACAGCACTCTTCCCCCTCACGGAAACGAGACCCAAGTGGGACAACAAAGGCCACCCCATGGGCTTCCGGGTCCTTGAGATGGAGCCCCAGGCAGCCACACTTCCCGGCTTGGTAGCAGTCATTTGCCGCTGCCTTCCCTTCCCGGTTGCTTTCTTGGTCTCCTTTGGCATCGTCTCTGAGAACAACTTGCCTTGGGTGCTTCTGGGAAACCCAGACAGAAACCCAGGGCATGGGGGGAGCCTCGTGGCTCCCATTCTCAGTGGAGACAAAGTGGGTTCTGCTCTGGTGAACTCAGCATTGCAGCTGAAGACCAGGCCTGGGCTGCTCAGAGAAGCTTTACTCCTTCCACCTGTAGAAAGGGGCCAGCTCGTTACTGCCTGCTGGTGTAGGAAGGACCCAATGCTGCCCTCCCCTCCTCTCTGCTGGTCCACGCTCATGCACCTGCGCCCTCCCTCGGGACAGGGCTGCCCTGCAGCAGCCCTCCAGAGCCCTTGCCCTGAGGAGGCCGAGGCATGGGGCCCAGTCATCCATCCAGTCCAGCCTCCCCAGTGTCACAGAGTCGGGGTGGCTTAGATGCCCAGCATCAGCTTCACGTCCTCACTGCAGGGGAGCTGTGAGTGCAGAGACGAATCCTGACCAGGGCCCTGCAGCCAGAGCTGAGAGGGTCTGTGGGCTGAGCCCTGAGCATTGTGCTGCACCCAGGCCAGCATCACGGAGAGAACTGTGCCTCAGTGGGTGACCTTCCGCTCCCCACGCCCACTGGGACTGGCTGTTGGGAATTAGACAAGGACAGGGAGGAGGGCCAGCTGCAGCTCTGCGTTGTGGCCAGACCCAAACCTGCCCCCAGAGTCACGGCTGTTGCTTTGCTTCTTTTGCAAACCGGAGGATGTGGGTCTTTTTCAAAACTACATTTATTCATACACATTTATTGTACAAATTGGTGAGCTACTTCTACACATGCATCCCACATGCCTCAATCATGTCTCTACCTTCCTCCTGCCCAGGACCCCCATGCCATTTCCAGCCCTGAAAGTCCCTCTTAGTTTCTTTTGACCCCTTTTCTCCCCTCTCCCCTCAGATGTCCCTTGTTCTGATTTGTAGATCTATACTTTTGACCTCTTAGTTCCCATATGCAAGTGAGGGTGTGTGGTGTTCATCTAGCTGTGTCTGACTTGCTTTGTGCTATATGATGAAACCCAGCTCATCTATGTTGCTGCAAATGACAGTATTTCATTTTTAATGGCTGAGTAATATTCCATTGTATAAATATACTATATTTTCTTATCCGTTCTTCCACTGAAGGGCATTTGGGTAGAGTCTACATTTCGGCAATTGTGGACAGGACTGCAATAATCGTGGGATACAGGTATCTTTTTGATACAAATATTTCATCTCCTTTGCAAATGCACCTTGTAGTGGCATTGCTGGATCTGATGGTCATTCTATTTTTAGTTTTTTGAGAAGTCTCCATACTGTCTTCCACAGTAGCTGTGCTGGTTCACATTTGCAGAGACAGTGTGGAAGGACCCCCGTTTCTCCACATCAGCCCCAGCACTATTTCTTGTCTTTGATGATTGACATTCCAACTGCAATGAGGCACCCATTGTGGTTTTGATTTGCATTTCTCCAATGAGTGGTGAAATTGGGGGTTTTTCATGCATTTGTGGGCCATTTCTATGTCTTCTTTTGCAGTGTCTTTAGTTTTGTAGTCCACTTTTAAATTAGATCCTTTGTTTCTCGGCGTTCATCTTTTCGAGCTCCTTACATATTCTGAATCTTTCTTCTCTGATGTACAATTTGTTTCTCCTCTGTCTACAGAATCTGTGCAGGGGTCAGCTTTGATCGGCATTGTCTAGAGCCAATCAGGAATGGGGATTCTGAGCGACTCAGTGCCACCTTAAAGAAGCTGACAGTGGGCAGAATTTACGCTGTCCCAGAACTCACCCTGAGGTCTGACCACACCAGGATGACTTTACCTTTGTTCTTACTGTTCGTTTTTGTAATTCTCTCCTCTCACCAAGTAAGGGTGGAGGGGCTCTTTGTTACTACTTATCTCCTCCAAGTGCTATTAATTTTCAACTGGGGGTGAGTTTTCACACAGCTTGTCTGGCAATGTCTGGAGACATTTTTGACAGACACGGCTCGGGTGGGTGGGGTGCGGATGCCTCCACTATAGCAAGCACCCCACAATGAGGAATTACCTGTGTCAGAGCCTGAGTGTTGCCCAGAAGCCTACACTAGAAATCGGATCCTACCTCGAGTTTATTCATTCCTTTACTTTGCTTAATCAGCACATTTAGAAACACAAAAAGAGAAGAGAGAAGTGTCCTCCTAGGACCACAGGTTCTCATGTACTTCCTTCACTAGAGAGAGAGAAAAGAAAGATCTCAAATCCAAACCCCCGCAAGTCTCAGGCCCTAGTTATGACTCCTAGGTGGATGTGATGGTAATGCTGCTCGCTAACACATCTCCCAGGTGGGGCCTCCCTGCCTCCTCAGCCCGGCCACACCCCTCGGTCACTCACGGTACCCACGCTCCCTTTTCTCCCTGTCACAGGGACAGCCACTTCTGAGCATCTGTGTCTGCCTGCCTCGCTGGCCCATTGTCACTTCGTGCGATCTGCAGTGACACTGTGGAGCAGCGCCACACTCCACATGGCAGGCAAAGACACCAGGATACTCTGAAGCCTGCAGGCAACACAGAGGGAGTCCATGTCCACTGCAGCAAAGGCATGAGAACAAACCAGATATCCCTGCTGCAAAGTAGCTGAGACGGCAGAAGCTCTGCTTTGAGTGCTGCCCCAGTGCCGAGAGATGCTCTGCCCAGGTGTGTCCCCAGCTGTCTAATGCACTCTTCCAGCACGCCTGACTGCCAGTGGCTCCTGAGCCCTGTGGACCCCTACAGTGATCAGCCAGTACTTCTTTCTAAGCAGACAGAGGGTTGGCCCCGCTGTTCTGAGGTTGCCGCTGCCTGGGCAGGGAATCCAGGCAGTCTACGCTTGCTCAATCCACCACCACCTCAGTGTGAACCAGCCCTGTGCCTGCTACGAACTTCCGTTTCAAGGGGTGGCCAGTGGTCACAGAACAGACGTCCAGACAGACATGTCCACACCCACTCATGCACCCAGCATGGCCACTGTGCCTGTACCTGGAAATGACTGCTGTCTGTGCTCCTTCTCCGGGCCTCGGTTCTCTCATCCATAAAACGGGAGCACAGTTAGGTTTCTGCATCTGTCTCACCTGGCAGGGGACAGGTACTTGTCAAAGAGTGGTTCGCTGGGAAACAAGGTGACATCCCAGAGCATTTTCACTGATTAAGAGAGGTTGAATTTTACGGGAAAGTTTCATAAAACTGACCCATGACATCAGTGTTTGGAACAGATTGCTATTAAATTTTTCTTGGTAATCCCTTGTCTTCTTCCTCCTCTTTCTTCACCTTCTTGTTCGAAGCTCTGGGGATTGAATCCAGGACCCTTGCACTGAGCTGCCTCCCCAGCCCTTTTTAAATTTTTATTTAATTTTTTTTGCAGTGCCAGGGATCCAGCTCAGGATCTTGCACTTGCCAGGCAAGCGCTTGTTCCACTGAGCTATATCCCCAGCCTCCTTTTTTTAATTTTTTAAGACAAAAGTCTCACTGAATCACTGACTTGCCCAGCCTAGGGTCAAACTTGTAATCCTCCTGCTTCAGCCTCCCGGGGTGCTGGAATTACAGCCCTACACCACCACGTCTGGCTCCACTGGATTGTTGCTGGATAGCATGAAACGCAGGCCTGTGACTTCAGGGGCATGTTTAGGGCTCTCTCTTTGGAAGACATTTGCACCCCACTGAATGAGAGCAGAAGCTCCATTTGCAGAAAACAGAAGTCGCTCTTCCTGAAGGGGAGCCTGCAGCTGCCCTGATTTGGGGTTCAGGACAACCCTCCCAGTGGTGCTGACCGTACGCTGGAGATGGGGCCAAGACAAAATTTCAAGAGGCATTTATGCAAGCTCGCATTTGTGTGTGCAAACAATTCAGGGTTAATGGATGTACAGGGAGGGCTTCTGTGTGCAAAAACAACTCTATCTGGGAACCAAAGTGATTGTGATTTTCAAAATACCTAACATTGGCCTAGAGATAGCTCATAGTTTCCAATTTACACAAGTACAAATTTAATGCAAAGAGTGACTCCTGAACGCACAATCCAGTGTCAAGCGTTGTAAGACTTTGTGTCTAAACACCTAGTCTTTTGCTCTTTTCCAAATATTTACAAAGTGGCTGCTTCCTGCTGGGCACTGTGATATGCTAAGGAGAAGGACACATGGTGCAGATTCCTTTCTCCTTTCCGGCCTGCTCCACACTACTGCCTGTGGGAAATCACTCTCCACAGGTCTGTGGCAGGTTATGAGGAATGTTCTAAATGCAAGGGGTTGGCACTGAGCCTCACCCTTGACAGGATTCAGTCCACAGCAGCGATCCTTACTTTGTATTTTTAATTTCCCAGTTCTTATTACCAGTTTTAGTTCTGCTTCTGCATTGGATCCAAATGCATCTTCATTGTTAAGTCTCCAAACCAGGTCTCCCCAAGGCAGATTTTTGCCTCCAGCACTGCCTCCACAGTTCTTGCTGCTGATGTGTATTGAGTTGGTCGCCCAGCTGAGTTATAAAGGGTGCTCCCAGCTAGACGCGATGGCGCTTGCCTGTCATTCTGGCCTCTGGAAGCTGAGGCAGGATTCCCGAGTTTGAGGCCCTCCTGGGCTACGTAGTGAGACCTTGTCTCAGAAAACCTAAATAAATAAACAAACAAAAAACAAATAAATAAAGGGTATGCCTCGGGAAGAGACAGCCACGCTGCTATTTTCTTATCCTCCTGCTCAACCTTTGCCTCCAGTGTCGGCAACTCCATGATTTATCATCTCCCAACCAGTCAGTGGCTAAGAGCTGCCCTAGGGAGGGGACAAAACCCTGCAGGCTTTTCCAGACAGAGATCTCCAGGTCAGAAGTGATTCCCCCAGGAAATGGGCACCTGGGACCCATAGTAACCAGCACTCACAGAGGTGGAGAAATCTAGGAGAGGCAGTGACTCCATTCTAGAGTGGGGTGGACCCCAAGGCACAAGAGCAGAGTGGTGACAGAGAGGCAGGAAGGCCCAGACTCTCTGGGGTAAAATTATTGGTGGCCTTGCTAGTGAGTGCGTGGTCCTAGGGAGCAGCAAGAGCAGTGGGTCCCCACAGCTGGGTCCGCAGTAGAGGTGCAAGTGGCTAAATAGAAGCATTATCTTGAGATCAGTCAAGTGTATTCCTGGAGCGAAAGCCCAGTTATAAAGGCCACTTAGGACTCTGATGGCTTTACCTGTCCATGGCCTGCAGGAAAGCTGTGAGGGAGTATGGCGGGGCTGTGCGAAGGAATCATGGCAGTGCTGCAGATAGCAAGAGCTGGCTACAGTCACATCAGCCATCACATGGCTGCTGTGCCCAGGAATGAGCACGAAGGAGGACTCTGACACTGACAAATGCACTGGCCAGAAAGGGCACAATTCCGGCTGTGTGTTCAGCAGTCACCTCTGGAATTCCACCCTGAGCCTGAACTAGGCTCACAAACAGAGGGGCGACTTGGAGACCTGGGCATGAGCAGAATTATGCTACATTTAATGTAGAAAATGAATTCGATATTACTCTAGAAAAGAGTCAAAGAGAGAAAAAGTTTATGATTTTCACAGGATTTTGCCAGGGGTCGCAGTTTCCTTTCCTAAGTCTTCAAAGATTATTTGAAACATGGCACAAGTGTGATGGACATGGTGGAGAATACCACATTGGACGTGTATTAAACATTAAGCATGTAGTTCAAAGGTAGCCCCTGGAAGTTTCTGGGTGATGAAAGCTTGCATCATGGGGTTGCGGTGCTGGCTGGACTCTGACGTACCGTAGGCCCAGACTTTCACCAGGACACTCAGTGACCTCCTGGAACTTGATGCCATTCTGCCACCCTCTTTCCTCCCTGAGCTGGTCCCACTGATTGCTGCTAACTGTCCAAGTCATACCAGTCTGGGGGCTCTGCAAGCTTCTTACCTGTTTTCTTCCCAGCTGTGGTCTCATGCCAAAACTTCTGATTTATAAGAAGGCTGAGCCGGGCATGGTGGCACATGCCTGTAATCCCAGCACTCAGAAGGCTAAGACAGGAGGATCACTGCGAGTTCAGGACCAGCCACAAAGTGAGCTCACGACCAGCCTGAACTGCAAAGTGAGACCCTTTCTCTAAAAGATGGGAAAACAAACAAAATGAGAAGGCTGAATCCTTTCCTCCTTATTGATCAAGGGGATGCCTTGGAGTCTGGAAACAATAAGCATCATGCCCCCAGCTTCTTAGAAGAGAAGGTGAGGGTGATATGGTGCTAAGATTCCCTGGAACCATTCTAGGTTCTAATTCTGAACATATATCAAACCGTATGTCTTCATGTTGAAATTGGAAAGCTGTCAGAGTTTGGGCTGATCTCAAGTAGAGTCCCATCCAGCTCTTAGATTCTGAGTCCATTTGATATTGTCTCCATTACGGATGTCTTAGGACACCAGAATAGTATTTGGGGTTCCTGGAAACCAATAAACTAAGTGAACCATTAGGCTAAGAGCACCTTGTCAGCATTATTAATTTTCCTAGCATTGTTACACTGAAGCTAGATGCAGCAGTTGTCTAGCAACTGAGAAATGAATGGTAGAGATGCACAGCTGAGCTTCCAGTGCAGTAATAGGTTAGAATTTCCACGCTTCACCCACTTCGAGAGGCTCTTTCAGATGGCGAAGCACTAGGAGATAACCAATGCACACCAACACACAATGCTGCATTCTGCAGCTGAGGAGACAATCTGCATCACAAACTTCTTGGATTTTTTTATGTTGATTGTTAATACTGAGCCAAATTACAGGAATATTCTTAGGGGACCTAAAGCTAAGTAGTTCAGTTTGAATCAGAGTCTGAGAGTAGAGGAGTGCTATGGTTGATACATTGTGTGAACTTGGGAAGTCTAGAGGTTTGGCTGAGTGACTCAGCAGGAAGCCAAGGTGCTTACTTTGTTTACATCCTGAGCCTGTGGAAGAGGAGGGCATGCAGATTGTGTGAGAGCTACACACACCTGGGTGGGGGTACCCTGTTTACAATGTAAGGGAAAGAAAGTGGCTGCTTGCCCCATTCTTCCATTTTTGCTCTTGTTTTTGCTATGCTCTGCTGCCATGAATATTTGCCCTCTGCCGTGTGCCCCTCGGCCTCAGAACCAGTCAAGTATGTAGTGAAACCTCCACAAACTGTAAGCTAAATAAACCTTTCCTTTCTTAACTTTGGGCATTGGGTATTTCATCTCAGCAACTAGAGAAAAGTAACCAAGATAAGGAATAACAGTCCACTCAATATTTATCTGGTGTGTATTAAGTATTTGTGTAGGAATTGTTTATGCACCTAAGAAAGGAAACAGGGCCTGCATGGAGTTGATCATTTAGTGAGGAGAGAGCTGAGTAGAAAATCACAAACAGATCTAGGCCAGGCAGTCATGCCAAGCGCAAGGAGAAACACTGTGAGCTGCTGAGAGAGAGTGACGGGACAACTCCTAGACAGGGAGGCATGTTTGGGATGGGTGGCCCTGAGGAGACGTGAGTAATAAGTAGTTCACAGCTGGAGGCAAGTGAGGGGAAGGACACCTCAAGTTAGTGCAGTGACTTGGAGGGTCAGTGATTCTGAGAAACAATTTGTACTTGAAGCTTGGAGAACAGGGCCGAGGAACAGGAGAAAGTGCAGAAGTTATGGGGCCTCGCAGGCCATGGTAAGAAATCTGGATTTCCTTGTAAACAATGATCAAGTACCAGGAAGCAGGACTATCATTAGTTTCAAGCTTTTGTTTGTTTTGTTTTTTGCGATACTGAAGATTGAACCCAAGTCCTTCACACTGAGCTGCATCCCCAGCACTTTGTGGTTTCAGACCAGATCTCACAAAGTTTCTAAGTTGCCCAGGCTGCGCTGCAACTTGCAACTCTCCTGCTTCAGCCTCCCAGAGTACTGGGATCGCAGGTGTGCACCACCATGTTGGTTTAGTTATAGGTTCTTCCGTTGTCAGAACAAGTCCACCGTGCAACCTTCTTCAAATTAGTAATGGGAAAACTGCTGCTATCGTCGCAAAGCCTAAGGCTGGAGTACAAGTTTCTGAGATTACACTGGATCGCTTCTTGGTCTTTTGGCTAAGATCAAGTGTAGTATCTGAGATTACACTGGAAACAAACACAGAGAAAGAAAGAGTTTCACAGAGGGAAACACTTGGCTCTCATCCGTGCCCTCTCTTGTCTTACAGAAAGTAGATCTGAGGAGCATTGCTCAGATTCTCAGCAGAAAGACTTGCTGAGTGCAAGCAATTAAGGATTCTCATTAAGACATTGAGAGACGTTTGAAGGCCCCTGAGTTGCTCCGCTGTCCTCTCATTCATTTCTTCTAAGATTCAAATTCTGTGAAGCGTTGGTGCCAAAGGCAGAAGGTCTTGCTGACATGGTGTCTGCCTTTCTCCTCCCTCAGCCCCATTCAGGGCAGAGGACTCCTGAAGCTTGCTTTACAACAATCACTGTCCATGTGCATGTGCCCTACGCCTGCATCCCATAGAACTCACAGGTAGCCATTAAGTATTGGTGTCAGTACAGTGTTCTTCTGTTCTGAGAAGTCCATTGACCTGTCTTTAACATATAACTAGAATGAGAGCATTAAATTCTTTTTCTGCATCTGCTGAGATGACCACGTGGCTTTTCATCTTTAGTCTATTACTATGGTGAATTATACTGTCTTTAGAATGTTCAGCCTGGGGCTGGGGATATAGCTCAGTGGAATAAGCGCCTGCCTAGCAGGCGCAGGGTCCTGAGTTCAATCCTCAGTACCACCAAAAAAAAAAAAAAAAAAAAAAAATAGAATGTTCAGCCAAACTTGCATTCCTACAGTTAATTCCACTTGGTTGTGATGTATTATTCTTTTTTAGATAGCTGCATCTGATATGTTCATGATGTTACCAATTTCTGATCCTAAAGTGGATTCCTTTGCCCTCTCAGAACTGTGAGGCCAATAATAAGACCAAACACTGCCTGAACGGTGGAGGGTTTTATTCTCAGCCAAGATTGAGAGGAGCAGGAGTCATAGACTCATAAATCACTTTTGAGTCTATGGAGGTCAGAAGGCTACAGATACAAAGTGAAAGAACTGATGCAGAGGGGTAAGCTAATAAAAAGGAGCACTATTCATGTCTCTTGTCTCTGGCTGCCATCTTGGATCTAACCAGTTTTGGCTGGCCCACTGGAAAAGGGAATGCTGGCCTACAGGGGTTCAGTTCTCAAAGATAAACAAAACTCAGTTAGGTCAAGCGGGCAGTACCAGATTAGGGCACGGTAACAGTGAAGGACACTGGCCTGTAATTTCATTGTCTTTTTTCTGCTTTTAGTACCAGATGTAAAAAAAAATGAGAAACTGTTGGAAACTGGAAGAAAGGCAATCTTTGTTATATAATGGCAAAAAATTAGCTGGGTTGTGTACTACACTTATGTGGAAAGCAGAATCTGTAGGTCATGAACTTGATGTTTAACTAAGAATATTTCCGAGCCAAGTACTGAAGACATGATCTATTTTCTTTTTGCTTTTTATAATAAAATGCTAGATGAAAAAGATAAAAGAACTATTAAATGAAAAGGAACCAGGCCTCCATGATTTGGGAATTCTTAGCCTACTGAGATTGTAAAGGGTGTTAAAACTGGGTCACTCACTGTTAGGAAAGCACGCTCTGAAATGAAGACCAAGAGTCTGGCTGAATGAACCTCTCGTGCTAATAAGGTTAAGACTGACTGTGATTCGTTGGTCCCCCCAAAGATACCATCAGAAGCCAGGAACAAAAATGGGATTGTCCAGGAGAATTCTGTGGATAGTCCTCTCATTTATTAGTATGACTCCCATGATGTGCAGGAAATCCACAGTTATCTGGAGGATGTCCCAGCAGCAGCAACACTGCCAATTCGGCCTGAGAGCAGTAGGGGCAGAAGGAAATGAAGAAAGACAGTCAGACTCCCAAAACTCCACCGGGAGGAGAAGGTCAACCACCTGCTCCACCACGCACAGAGACTGAACTTTGAGAAAAGTCAGGACTGGCTCCAAGGTCACAGCCACGGATGCAGTGAGGGCCAGACAGTGAGGATTGTTCCCAGGTTTCAGAATGGAAAGGAATGGTCTCTATTCTAGTTCAGTGGGATCTCACTACTTAAACTCATGGGCTCAAGTGATTCTGCTTCACCTTCACAAGTACCTGACACTACGGAAACGTGGTTCCCACACTCCGCTTATTTTCTCCTTACTTGAGTGAGAAAGCCTATCACTGTTACCTTATGCCTGGCTTCTGTTTGTTTTTAGAAGTAGATCATTTGTTTCTAGTTTCACAGTTTCCTATACAGAGATTAATTTCTCCAAAATGCACCATACCTGGGGTCTTCTGCTTATTGTATTTAGGTGATTTTCACGATACAATTTAGGACTTCTGAGGTGATGATATTTCGAGATTGTGGACTTGAGTCAGATGTAATGGGTTGAGACTTTGGGGGATGTTAGGTTGGGGTGAATGTAGATCGCATGTGGACAGACATGAATTTGGGGGCTTATGGGCAGATTGTGTTCACCCGAAAGACAAGTCCCTTAGTCCATGGAGGCTATGAATGCTGCTTATACGGTAGGGAGAAGTCTTTCCAGGTGTGACTTAAGAGTCTTGAGACAGGGAAATGTTCCAAACTGTACAGGTGAGCCTCACCTGCAGTCACATGTACCCTCATAAGGGCAAAGCAGAGGAGATCTGACACTCACAGAGGAAAAGGAAATGTGCAGGCAGAGAAGAGGATTTAAAGACTGTTCTCAAAGATTAGATCAGTGCAACCATAAGCCAAGTGGTAGTAGCAACCACCAGAAGTAGGAAAAGGAAAAGACAGAAAGTATATTTTCCATGAGTGCTTGCAGAGGGGAAGGACCCTGGGGCAGTAATGAAGGTGGTGATGTAAGGAAGACAGGCCAGTGAGACAGAGCGCCGGAGGGAATAGGAATACACTGGTGCACGTATCCACAGCTAGTTTTTACCAAATGTGCGAAGGCAAAGGCAATCTAATGGTAAGAAGTTTTTCAGTAATTCATGCTGAACAATTGGATATCCACAGGAAAAAAAGGCTAATTCCTACCTTGCACTGTTTATACAACTGACTTAATATGAATGATAGACAAATTTAAAACTTCAAATTACAAAACTTCTTGAAGCTCACATAAGAAAGAACTTTTGTGACCTCAGTTTAAGCACTTTTTTCTCACATATGTGTAATCCATAAGAGAAAAATAATGAAGCGAACTTTATAAAATAAAAAAAATCTGTTCTCCCAAAAATTATGCTATGAGAATGAAAGCCTCGGATAAAATATTTGCACAGTATATATATCTAATAAAGGAAATATTTTGTGATATAAATAATATATATAAGAACTCACAAAATTTCAGTAATTAATTAACAATCCAAGATAAAAATTGAATAACCACTTTGCTAAAGAAGGTATAGAGATAGCAAATATATGTGAAAAAATTCTTGACAACCTTTGTGATTATAGAACTGTTCATTAGATCTTCACTAAAACAGCATTTATTAGAGAGGCTAAAATTAAATAGACCATCTATATCAAACATTGGTGAGGATATGGCAGAACTGAAATACTCGTGCAGTAGTGGTGACAATGTAAACTAGGACAACTTCCTTGGAAAATAGCTTAAAATGTGTGCTGCCTGCCACGTGCTCTACCCACCCACTCCACTCCCAGCCATTGAAGAAAACAGAAACTTGTGTGTAAGTGTTCTTGGGAGCTTTACTTGTAATTCCAAAATCAACTCAAGAGTATATTGAAGGATGAATTAATAACTGTGGCATAACCATAAAATTGAATACCATTCATTAACTTAATGAACAACTGATTCATGTAGTAACATAATTGAGTTTCAAAGGCATTGTGCTCAGTGAAAGAAATCAGACTAAAAGTAGACATGTATATAAAATTTTTTAAATGTTAACAAATTAATAAGTAGATATAAATAGAATGTATTTTTATGACAATAGCATTCTTTAGATTTTTAGGCCAAAACCACACATTCGCCACTGTCAAATATTTTTAATTCATTTTATTCAAAGCAAAAAATTCTTCCTCCCTGACATTCTAAGCGTGTTTGTTTGTTTATTTATTGCTTAGTTAGGTTTTAGGATTGCTCACTTTCTCAGTCCTAATTCTATTATTCTAAGTGGTTCCACAGATTTTTTTTACACCAAATGTAATAATGTTCAATATTAGTTTTATGTGTGCAGATGAAATGAGCCTGTCAAATAGGAAGGGGTACTATTACCTAGAGATTTGGAAAGGAAATCTGTCTCTGTCTATTTATCATCCATCCATCCAGCTATCCAGCTTAGCTATCTGTATCTATCTACCTACATATGTATCTTGCCTTTCTTTTTCATTGTTTTATTAATTTTATCTTAATTTAAGACAAGTAGATATTAATAAAGTATAATAAAAACTTCTATGAAAGAAACAAAATTTTATATCAAAATAATGAGAGAATAACAATGATTAATATATTATGTATCATGATCTTAAATGAATGGCCAAAAGGTTACTCAGAATACAAGTCATAGACGAAAAAGGATTCTCTCTTACCATAAAGAAACAAATAAAAGAACACACCTTCTTTTCAATGAACAGAAAAAATTAATAGGGTAAATGAAAAAATTAAAAATTGAAATTCCATTTCACCCAACTATCTTCCTTCTAGGTATCACCTGAAAAGGGTTAAAGTCATGATATTACAGGAATGCATGCATGCTCACATATATAGAAACACAATTTATAATAGTTCAATCTTAGAAACTGCTGCAGACCAATGGATAAAGAAAATGTAGTATTTATGTACAGTGGGGTGCTACTTTACCTTAAAGAAAATCTTGTGGCATTTGTAGGCAAACGGATGCGACTTGAGAACATAATGTTAAAAATATTGCATAGTTTCTCTTATGTCAGGAATATATGTATATATGAGAAATATATAAATAGGAAATAGGGAGAAATTCAAACAACTCCCCAAATTATCAATTCTGTTGTTTCAAAAATATTTTTTAAAATGTTAATTTGCTTTATTTATTTATTCTATTAATGTTATTCTTTTTGGAGGGGATTGAGACAGGGTCTCATTGTGTAGTGAAGGCTGGCCTTGAACTCACAGCAGTCCTCTAGCAAAGTTCTATTATTTAAATATAAACTTTATCTATGTGTGTTTAAGTATTAATATACACACCAGGTGTTATCATTCATTCAAAAAGTTTTCAACTCTCTATTTGGCAAATATTGATGCTAATCTGTGTTCATGAGGTATGACACAGTTCTTTTTTTTTCATAGTACTAATTTCCTTCTCTTGTCTCATAAAATTTGAGAGTGCTGTGTTTTATTTTCATGTCCATCAAAGTCATTTTTCCAAAGAGCGCTCTTCTACTCTTCAAAATGATGGTTCCTTGTTAATTTTTCATGGCCACACACTAAGTTTTAAAAGTCTTACTTGTCTTTGAAGAGGAAAGAGTTGGCAGCTTGCTGTAGGAAGAGATATCTAGGACAGTTAAATTTATTACTCAGAGTGCGGGACACATAGCAGTGTGACTGTGGTGGCTGCGGAGACATAGCTGGTGTGTATGCATTCATATTCACGTGGACTTGAAATTGTTTAATAGCAACTGGGGTAAAACTGCTAGGTGAGGAGGCAGATTGGAGGTGGGGATGCGTCAGTGAATACTGTGGGACAAACGCTGAAATTTATAGGTTGTACAGTTAGAATATCTTCTGCTTCCCACTGGTATATTTGCATCTAATGAAATTAGAAAATTTTCTGCATTGATAACAGATGCCAGAATGAGACAGACATATGTTAAACAACACAGAAGCATATATCATGGTTGGCAAAGAGATGACGTATGTTCATTAGCCCACTAATTTTGTGGAGATATTTCCTTTAGTTGATTCAATTATTTTAATATTGATTGAGTGAATGATAACAACTTCAATGGAAAATTCTACCTCCTATATAGAAGAAACATTTTATCAGCTAATTTATTTTTGGAGGATGAAATTCTAAGAAAAGCCTGGAAGATCACAGAAAGCCCACCAGGCTTCTTTCTTCCAATTCTGTCTCATTGACTATATAAAGGAATTAGAATTTGACTTTATTGCCTTGAGAATTTTAATTAAAATTTTATATTTATTATTGAAGAAAGAAAGTTTTATATCATCGAAGAGACACTCATCCTTATTAAAACTCCTTGAATAATGAAAGCAGAACTTACCATTAAGTGAGTTTTTGAGAAATTACTTTTGCCAAGATAATGAAAAGCCCAAGCTAGATGGATGTGCGGATTAGCCCTGGGCCATCGACCTAGAATCTAGGTCTATTTGGGCTGAACTTAAGAAAATTAATATTTAGCAATGAAAACTTTCTTTTTAAAATTTCTTTTATTTTCTGTTTTAAAGAGAAGATAATAAAAACAATGGTATAAAATTTCAAAACAAGATTGTAGGAGAGCAACAATGTACAGTGCATTGTGCTTTCTTGTCTTCAAAGTAGTTGCTCATAGTACAAGATATACTACTCAAAGGGCAGCAAAATATTAATGAACCTACAGCATAGATATGCAGGACTTAATAGCTGACTCAGCTTTCACTAAGTGAATGAAGGCACCAAGAAACCCTAGAACCCTGGAAAGCAAAGGTCAAGAGCATCGACTCAGTTAGGCGCAGCGTCCCCTATGCGTGTTGGCATCTCGGCTGGTGGGGGCGGGGACTTGGAAAGAGTGGACAGATGTGCAGGTGAATCTCAAGCAGCGTGCGTGGGTGTGGCACTGCTGGGTATTTGCAGGGGACAGTCTTTCTGAATGGCTTGTGTCAGATCCTATCTATTGTTAAATATTTTTAATATTGCCATTGGGCAGGATCATATGCCCTGTGTCCTGTGCATTTAGCCTTCTTTATTTATTTAACTACAGTTTACTGACTCCTTCACATATGTTGGTGAAATTTCATGTCTAACAAGGAGCTGTAACCTAGGAGTGAACATGGCCTACTTTTGTTGGCTATGTCACATGAGAGAGAAGATGAATGACAAAAGAAATTCAAATTCATAAACTACTTGATGACACTGAACCAAATGTGGTATTTCCCTTCACTTTTCTAGTTTGTCCACAGCTGTGTAAATGGCACTGCCAGGTTGCTGCCCACAACTCCCTCCCACTGGACTGCTCTAGCCCATGGTAGGAGCCTCCCTTTCACATTGAAGAAAATCAAGCTGCTACCTGGAACCAATTCAGAAAAAAAGCTTCACCACATGCTTTTCCTTCTGGACCTTTTAGGCTTGATCTGTGGCAGGAGAACGTGCTGCCACCCCTCCTACAGTTCATGCACACCCTCAGTCTCTGCAGGGACGTTGGTGGGTGGGTCAGACTCTCTTCCACTTAGTTCTTAGGAAGGAAAACTCCAGGCCATCTTCTTTCACTTCCTTCTATTTGAAAGGAACTCAGCTCTGCTCGGTTGAAATGTGTTGGGGTTGATGCAGTGTGACTGATTCATCTATCCAACAGGTATTTATTAAGGGTTTATGTGAACACGTCAAAGAAATTCCCAATATCGCTTACATTTTAGGAAAAGGAATAGTAATCAAAACAAATGTAGTAAAGAATTACATAATAAAGTATGTAAGAAAGAATGTAATGGCAAATTCCATGGGAAAAATAAATCAGTGAAGGAAAAATTAAGAAGATAGCACTGAGCAAAGGAGAGGGAGGCCACATACCCACAGTCAGAAGGAGAGCTCTCAGGAAGACAGTGTCACAAGTGAGTCAAGCATGTACTCGGCACACTTGAAAAGCAGCAAAGAATTCAGGGTGGTGGAAGCAGAGTAACCAAAGGGGAATCATAATTAGAAATTGTCAGAGAACTAACAAGCGCCCACAATTATTGAAAAGCCATCGTCTTTAAACTAAGTTGCTCTTCATCTGAGAAGTGTGTATTCATCTCAGATGCCCATTTTTGGATTGGGTCTTTGAATTTTGGGGACCTGATTTCTTTAATTCTCTATATGTTCTAGATACTTTCATCTGAGGGGCAGTAAGCTAAAATTTTTTCCTAATTCGTGGGTTTTCTTTTCACTCTGTTGGTGATTTCTTTTGATGTGAAAAACCTTTTCAATAAAATGAGATCCCAGTGCTTGATTCTTTGAAGTATTTCCAGTTTGGTTTTTGTTCATGAGCTCTCTGCCACCTGAAAAAGTAAATAAAACCCAAAACATCTGCTAGATATTAAACTAGGTTAGAGGAGTATTTGAGAAAAAATGTGGGTGAAAGGAGTAGACATTTAATTTATGTTTTCACAGCACTCATTTGACACCTTGACCAATGCTCAAAGGAAAACATAGCTGCAGACTCTTTCTCTCTAGGACTCCCCTTTGCCTTCAACCTCGATTGCTTTCAGAAGCCTTCACAAATATTTTTTTAAGTCTGTGTATGAGTTCTCATCAGCAGGACACTGACCCAGCCACCACCCTGCTTCAGCGGGAGGCACAGGATTCCCGCCACTCTCAACTCAGGACCATCACCGACTTCCAAATGAGAGTGAGAAACACCAAGGCCTGGCTTTGCGGGCATTCCCTGTGGCTCACTGCCTTCAACATCAAGACTGCTTGGATGTGTTTGTAGCTAAGTTTTCTAACCTCTCTCTGCTTCCATGTTTACCCCTTAACACAATAGCCTGAGTCATGTTACACCACTGCTTTAAACCCTCCAATGTCTCCCGTCTCTCTCAGTGTAAAAGCCAGGGACTCTCACAAGGCCCTGTGATGCCAAAGGCCAGGTCCCACCATGACTGTCCAGTGCAGCTTCATCAGCTCTTTGTCTAACCTAAGTCGCTCTTACTCTCCCAGCCTCCTGTCATGCTCTAACTGTGTTGTACAGGCTCTCACCAAGGCCTTGCTCATGCTGTTCCTCTGCTTAGAACATTTTTCTCCAAATACCTGCAAGGCTCGCTACTTCACCACCAGATATTTGCCCAAATGTCACCTTCTCAACCAGAACCACCATGTACAGCTCTGAATGTAGTGCTCTGGGCAAGTGCAGACCACCACTCACGCTGCAGTCCAGAAGAATCAAGAGACTGAAATAGTGCCAGGATTATGCAGGCTTACAGAGGATACTTTCCCTCTTCTTCCTTCTCTTTTTCCCTCTCTCTCCTCCAGTTTGCCAGTTATCTCCTCATTCATACATCACTCACTCACAGAGTTACCAAGAACATAATTATGGATCATCAGTGACATAACTTTACAAATAACTAAAAAGACCTCTTTACATTCTTCTGTGTACAGATATCCACCTTCCCCAACATATTGAAGAAATCACCCTTCCTTCATTGTGTGTTGTTGGCTCCTTTGTCAAAAATCAATTGACCATAGATTTAGGGGCTTCTTTCTGGGATCTCAATTCTGTTCCATTGGTCAAAATAGCTTTTTCATGCTATTACACGCCATGTGTGTTCATTACTATAGTTTTGTAATATATTTGGGAATCAGTGGTGTGATATATCCAGCTCTGCTATTTTGGTTCAATATCACATTAGCTATTTGAAGCCAGTGTTAGTCACTTTCCCTTCACTGGGACAAAATGCTCAACACTCGCAACTGAAAGAGTGCAGAATCTTTTTGGCTCACAGTTTCAGAGAGTTTAGTCTGTGGTCTTCTCCAAAGCAGAGACAGCATGAGGGGAGGAAGCGGCGGAGGGAAGATGCTCAACCCATGACAGAAGCCAGGAGGGGGGACGAAGAGAGAGAGATAGAGAGACAGAGAGACAGAGACAGAGACAGAGACAGAGACAGAGAGACAGAGTGAGAGCAAGAGAGAGAGACAGAGACACAGAGAGATAGGGAGAGAGACAGAGACAAAGATAGGGAGAAAGAGAGAGGGAGAGAGAAAGAGAGAGAGAGAGAAAGAGAGAGATGAGAGAGAGAGATGAGCACCTCCATGATCTAGTCCCCTTTTACAGGCCCTACCTTCGAACATGTGAGATTTTGGGGTTTTTTTAACTTTTAAATACAAAAGAATGGAAACATATAAACCAGAATAACATGAAAACAATACAGGAAATACAAAATTATAGAGAAGACAGTAGGGAATTAGCACTGGATGCTGTATTACATAATGTTATCTTCTCATTTGTTAACACAAAAACAATAAAGGAAATACAAAATTATAGAGAAGATAGTAGGAAATTAACACTGGATGCTGTATTACATAATGTTATCTTCATATTTGTTACTCAGTTATACAGATGATGGCTTAATTAATTAATTAATTGATCAATTATCTCCACCCTCATCTCTGTTGTTCTCCCACCCAATCAGTCGTCTTCCTTCCGATAATAACTGTACTTTTTGGTTTATTTACTCCCTCGGGCTCTCACATTGGGAAGAGACATGACTGCTTCAAATTATGCTGTAACAAACATGAGTGTACGCATGTTGCTATGGCAGGAGGCGGAAAAGCACCCATTCTCAAAGACGGTAGATAGGCAGGGAACAGTGTTCACTATGCTTAAGCCCTCACTGACAAGCACTCAAGGCCATCGGGGGTCTGGTGGAGTAGGCAGGGTTATCCAGTTACCCTCCAGGCTCCGCCTTGACATAGCGTGTCCACTTGGGGGGGTGGTCAAGTCCACCGTGTCGCCCCCACAGACCGCAGGGCTGAACACGTGAGATTTTGGGGGAACATTTTAGATTCAAATTCTCACAGGGTCTTTTGTGTTTCAATATAAATTTTAAGATTATTTTCAGTATGTTTATGGTGAATGGTATTGGAATTTTGATCTGATTGTCTTGAATCTGTCAGTTGCTTTGAGTAGTATGACATTTTAACAGTATTAATCTTCAAACTCATGAACATGTGATATTTCCCCATTTATTTGTATTATTTTCAATTCCTTTCACTTTTATAGTGTTTAGAGCATAGAACTTTCACTTCCTCAGAGTCAGTGCTGCTCTGCAGTAGGCTGTTATCAACTGGACTACTTTCACAGCCTCCTTTTCAGATACACACTTACTAGTGCATAAAAATGTTATGACCATTGGATGCATTGACTTTGCATCCTGCAATTTTACTGAATTTATTGGTTCTAATGATTCTTTGGTTATACCTGAAGGAATTTCCCGTATCTAAGATCATGTCACCAGTAAACAGAAGCATTTCTACTTCTTTTCCTACTTGGATTTTTTTTCTATTTCTGACAAATTCCTCCAAATTGGAATTATGCGTGGAACGTTAATGGTAGCACTCTTTTCTTGTTCCTGGTGTTGGAATAAAAGCCTTCAACCTTTCTCTTGTACCTACGATGTTTGCTGTGGGAATGTTGCAGAACACTCCATTTATGTCTGATTTGTAGAGTTTTTCTTTTCATCATGACAGTGTGTTGAATTTTATCAACCATATTTCTGCATCTACTGTGATGACCATATCATTGTACTTCATTCTGTTAATACTGTATGGAGAATGTAAAACTAAATACATAAAGTAAAATAAAATACCCCTGCACAGATTGCTGCTTTAACCCTTGCGGTCATATTGCGAGTAGTTGTTACCATCATAACTCAGAACAATGCACTGCAGACGCTCCCTGTGTGGTGGTCGGCAGCCTCTCCTGAGCCCACACAGCTCGTGCCTGAGCTCAGATCTCACAGGTGTCTTTCATGCATTCTGAGGGCTCACCTGGGACAGGACACCATTGGAGGGGTGCTTCATTCCAGCTTTCACTGCAACAGCCAGCTGGTCACGGGTTAAAGATAGCCTACAAGTACTAACGCTTCCTCAATGCCCTTCAAAAACAGAACAATACACATAGCACCACCCAGCTCTTGCTAACACCAACTATTGTTAGCATTTCTCTTTTCTGTTTCATTCTGTCCGTGTAACCAGTTCTTGTTTTGCTAGACCTGGGATCAGCTGTCTATTCTCATCAAATCATCTTCTGGGTGGCAAGAGGCTGGAGCTGCCAGCTCCCTCCAGAGAGGGCCTAGCAGCAGCAAGGTTGGCGTCTCTGAAGCTGCAGCCAGGAGCTGTTCCTCCAGAGGCAACAACCAGAGAAGCTGATGTGTCCTCATGCCAGAGCTCAGAACTGTACTTTGCTGTTATGTGGAAGGCCCAGCCTGAGAGAGGAAGTTTCTGATGAGCCTACAGGCAACTGAGGGCAGGCAGAAGGGCCACCCACTGATGTCAAAACATTATTATGGTGACAAAGATTTTAAATGGTGACTGGAACCCTTTAGTGGATAAGAAAACCTTTAACTGTCTCATTAGGGTGGGTCAACTGTGCCCTGGAGATAACAGCATAGCTTCACTGCCAGGAGCCTTGGCAAGTCTTCAGGCCTTGGCTCCTCTTGGAGATGCTCCTACGGAAGGAGAACTGTCACAGGGCACCAGCTGGAGAGCAGGAGGGGACCAGGAATCCAGGAACCAGCCCACAACAAAAATGTTCTGTAGCTTGGCTCCCATATAACCACAGTGGCAATAAAATAGTTCAGCGTGAGCAGAGCAGAAGATGATCCAGGCACTTTATTTACTTCAGGAGCAATGAACTTACAATTCATGAGCACGACTAAAGTCAGCACAAAGCCACTTTATCGGTCTCAAGTTTTGGTGGGGATAAAGAACCAGTTAACATGATAAAATCAATGTGTATATGTCATGATTGGTAATGTGGATAAAGTTAATTTTATTCAACATTAAAGCTGAAAGCGTCAGATAATATTATCTGTTTAGTATGTATATTTAAACACATATAGATAAAGGCACATTATAGTGAATGAACAAAGGAAGCTTCCAAAGTAGAAGAGGACTATTGGGTTGCAGTGGGTGTTTGGAGCATTTAGCTAGCTTATTGAGCCAGAGATGCAAAAATCTCAACTCATTATCTTAAAACACTAATTAAAAGAAATTCTCTGGTAAGTGTAAATGAATTTTGAAAAAGGAAACAAGAGTTTACTATGAAATAACAACCCATCATTATGGCCCAACACAAACTATGGGGAATGTTATTTCAGAACAGTTAGAAAACTAGGTCTGAGCTGTGTTTGCAAACCGGTGTGTCCACAAGCGGACAGCGATGAGCCAGAGCTGACGTGCTTCCCAGCCCAAGGTATGGATGCAGACCAGGATGGAGTCCCTTGCCCTGACCCAGGCACAGGGCACCACTGTCGTCCTCACGACAGGTACCCGGTTGGTGTCAGCCCTGGGCCCTGACCACACTTGGTGAGGGTGAGCACAGGGGGTGGAGTGTGATGTGTGAGCTGTTGGTCAGCAGCCCATGAGGCCAAGCCTGGCCAGGCAGTGAGTACATCCTCTGGGGCTCTTCCCTGTCCCCGCCAGGCTTCCTTTCCTCGAATGTAGGTTTTCTCCCTAACAGTGCTTCCTGTCTCTCGCTTTGCTCTGAGAAACCCAACTTGAGACAGATGAGCGTGTGACTGGTGCCATGGCCTCTCTCTATGACAATGAAAGTCCCCACTACTCTTACCACTGCTTACAGGGGGGTAAGCCCTAGACTGTCACCCCTGCCCTCTGCCTGTGTCAGTCAGTCACTTGAGGACCTTGTTACTAGGGATCAGAGAACATCTCTCTGAGACTAAGATCTTGGAAATATTTACACCCCAAGAGCATTCCCTGTTCCCCAAAGGATTCACACGTATTCATGCCTCCAGCCTGTGGGAACTATACTTCACGATTGTCCTGTGGTGAAGACTCCCGCACTCCAGCTGGAAGAAGCTGAGATGGTCAGTGCAAGAGACAGCCGTGGGTTAGGGGTAGGGTCATCTTTCCCTGGCTCCCAGGTCTGCTTGGAGCTCCCCTAGGCTCCAGCACTTACGTGTCTGCCCAGGCTCCAGGTCTAAGGAGTCAGCAGGAGTCGTGCTGCCCTCCGCTCTTCCCAGGGAAAGGCCTTGGTGTCAGGGCTGGGGGAAGGAGGACCCCAGCCAGCCTGGCAGAGCCAGGGAGAAGTGCTTCCAGGCTTGCTCGGTTTGGGCTGATGATGGAGCCGTGAGGACAGTGGAGGCCTGGCCGCTGTATTCAGGATGCTGCTGATGAGTCACGCGGTCAGGTGAGGGCAGAGAGATGAACAGCTGGGAAGGGGGCTGTGAGGTGGTGGAGATCCCTGGAGACTACAGAGCAGCAGCCGTGGACGGCGCACAGGTGTTGCAGGTAATTAGGAGGCCACGGGGCACAGCAACCCCTAAATGAGGCCACAAGACTGTCCCCAAGGTCAACAGGCAGATAATAGGCAGATGCCAATGCAAGCATGTCATCCCTGCTCCCATCAGAGGGCCACACACAGCTTCCTGCTGCACTCCGTCTAACAGAAAGAGGGAGACAGGATGGCACCACCTCATGCCACAGCCAGCCAAGCATATGGTCTGGGGAGGCTGAGGCAGGGGCCGGGGGTGGGTCAGTGCTGTGGGAACCCCCAAGCTTTGCCTGTTGTCAGCTCCCCTGAGGCCACCCAGTCCCCAACATCTGTCCCGTGTGCTGGTGCCCTCTCCCGTCCTCCTCTGTGTATCCCGAGCCAGCCTCTGCCTGGTAGCTTTCGGTGTGCTGTGTGCATGTGTGTGCCTAGGAGATGCTGAGGGTTTAACACTGGACCTGGGCCCTGGGCTGCAGCCCCACCTGTTTCCCATTAAGACGGGGTCTCACTGAGTCACTAAGCTGCCCATGCAGACACGCACCCTCCCCCACCCCAGCTTGGAGCAATGCAATTTTAATTTGCATTAAAGCTGTAGGAATTTTGAGTAATGCAGATTCTCAGGTTCTTATCCTGAGTCAGAGGGAGGAGAGTTAATTCTTGCTCACCTCCCCCACAACTCCCTCAGCTAAAGAGGAAAAAGGACAAGGCCAGGGAGGCCAAGAGAGCGCAGGAAGGCGACAGGGTTAGGGAGCTGTTTCCTCCAGGGTTTTGCGCAGAGCCTCATACAAGGGCCTCTCTGTCCCGCAAATCAGCACGGCAGGAGACAGTGCTGGTAAACAGACACCCAAGTCTGTACCTAGGAGTGGAGCTCTTCATTCCATCCTGTGTCCTAGGTCCTTGCTGGACGTGAAGACTTAACTGCTTAAAAAAGTACTCAGGAAAGCCTGGTGTGGGGGCACATGCCTGTAATCCCAGCATTTGGGAATCTGAGGCAGGAGGATCGCTATGAGTTTGAGGCCAGCTTGGACTACAAAGCAAGACCCTGTCTCAAAAACAAACAAACAAAAAACCGAATACCACCCTGCGGGAAGGGACTGCAGGCTACCCAGCACCCTGCTGTCCCTCTGACGAACTCTTGTGGCCTCCCAGGACCTCCTTCATTCTCCTCACCACGCCACCCATTCTGAAGCCTCTTCTGGAGACCTCGACCCTCCCCTGTGAATAAAGGTCTCCACTGATGTAACCTGTGATGTGGGGGAAGTAACCCGTGTAGAGCACGCCGGCTGCCCATGGGCCCTGGGAAGTGGGGCCGTCGAGGGCTCAGAGGGACTGCAGTGCATGTGTCTCCCACAGAAAACGGCTCCGGGTTCCAGCTCTGCCCACACGAAAATTCCCCTGCACTTCCTCGGCCTTGAGAAATTCAGAAATTGATGGTGAGATGCGTCGTAAAGTCCAGAGCATCTTTGGAGGGTTCTCTTTTATTTTTAGACCTCAGGATTTCCTATTTTAGAGAACTAGAACCCTAAAACAATTTTTAAAAGTCATTTAATAAATGGTTTAATCATTTAAATATTATATAATAACGCTTCCCCGCAATCTTCAGTTCTTCTAAATCATTCTCTGGTACATTAGCAACTGAATGGCAAAAATACTTTCATGTATTACAGTTGCATAGTACGCCATCCTGTCGCTTGGGCTTCTTAGTTTAAAGGGTGATCAAGCGCCTCATGAGCCACGGTGCAAATGTACGAGGAGCGGGCGGTCCTGGGTCACGCAGCAGCACCCTGACAGGCATCTCCTCTTCTGTCCTTGGCTTTGGGCCATTCAGGAAAAGTCTAAAGGGGGGCTCAGCTCTCTCCCCCTCCACTGCTGCCCATTGCCTTCCAATCCCACACCCTTCTCTGCGGTCCGGAGGTTGGGAATGGACCAGAACACTGAGAATGAGTAGGACTTGGAATGTGACCTCCTTAGGTGACAAATAGGGCCCAGGCCCAAAGAGGAGGGTGCAGAGATCACAGGGCCTCTGTACAGTCAGCAGAGGAAGGCCACTTCTCCTGCCCCCATCAGTAGTCCCTCCGGCCAGGGAGGACAGGGCAGGCAGACGTCCCCAGCTCTGCTGACAGTACGGAACTGTTCTTCCTGTCTCCTAGCATTTCTAACCAATGCTAGATGACAAAGAGCTATTTGTTACAAATCTTTAAATTATCTCACAGGTCTTGAACAATGGGCACATCCTCATTTTCTTTTCTTTTTGTATAGAAGAAAAAGCATTGCTGTTCATTTGTAGTAGGGGGCTGGGGGTATAGCTCAGTGGCATAAGCGCTTGCCTGGCAAGCGCAAGGTCCTGAGTTCGATCCTTGGTACCGGGAAAAAAAAAAAAACATTTGTAGTTTTGTGGTGGCTCCACTGACAACCAAGGTCATATATTTAAAACACCCATAAAACAATCATCATAATCAAGGCAGTCATCTCTGACGTTCTCTCACATCCCTTTGTGGGGACCACAGTCCCCTCAGTTTTTTCAGTAGAGATTAGTTTGTATTCTCCTTACCTCGTGTCATAAGGTCTGTGCTCTCTGTGTGCCTGCTTCCTGACTGCAGTGGTCATTCCGGTCCCCCGGGAGGGGAGGGGAGCATCACCAGTACCCTGTTGGCTGCTGAACTGTGCTCCCCTGTGTGTCTGAAGCGCTCTTTGTGGACTCACTTGCCAGAAGATGGGGGCCTTGGAAATAAAGCTGGAGTGCACTTGCATATACAACACCTCTGTGCACTTCTGCTGTTGTTCTTTATGGCAGGGGTGAATAACGGGGATAGTCTGTGCTCTAGAGTAAGTGAATTTGAAGAAACTGCCAGACTCATAAGAACAGGCTGCTGCATCCTCGTCTGCCTCATTTGCTGGATCTGGTGCCTGGGGATTTCCGGCTCCTCCCCAAGGTCAAGATGACCATGACTGGCCAATGCTTTTAATGGACTCAGGACTTTGAGGCAGCCAGGACAGTGCAATAAAGACACTCAGGAAAGAGGACTTCAGAACGGCTTCAGACAGTGGTGAGGACCCTGGGACGCGTGTCTTTGAAGAGGGGAGGGTTTCTGGGGTGCACATAGCAATGTGTTTTATAGTTTTAACACCATATTTTTGATTGCACCTCCTATTCTGCCTTGTCTTTTCAGTTTCAGGCAAAGAGAAAGGCACTTTTTGTAGATTTGTGCTTTGAGGCTTCTGTGCATTTTTCTCTGTACCTCCCTTTCGGAAGCATCTCTCTCCAGTGGGCATCACCCCATTGCAGGTGTTCTTTCCGGGGGTTAAAGGCTGGCCTGCTTCTCTTCTAGGAAAGGGCTAAATGGCCACCTTGGACTCTCAGGGCTGGGAAAGTGGCTTCGCTGCCCCCTCACGGTGCAGACTTCAGGATGTTTTCCAAACCTCAGCTGCACCAGGTCCAAGTTTGCCACTGCATTGGAAATAAGAGAGGGGCTGTGTTGCCAGAAATCAGGGAAACGACCCATCCTGGCCTGTACCTTTCAGCAGCATCTTGAGCTCAGCCCACTCTCATCTCAGGATTCTGATGTCAAAAACAGAAAAAGGCTCGTTGCTCTTCAGAGGCCTCCTGGCTACGCCTGAAGAGGACAGCAAGAGATGTTTTAAAATCTTGGAAACACTCTTGTGGGCAGAAAGATGATTTGGGGAGCAGTGGGGACAGGAGCTGGGAACAGTGGTAGAGAATGTGGGCCCTTCTGTCTGGCCAGGCTGGGGACCCTGAATGCAGTTTGGGGTCTTCAGAGAAGTGCAGTGTATTCTGCTGTTTCTGGGGAAGTGTGGAACACAGGCCACACAGAGGATGAGTGTGTGAGCTGTGGGCATCAGGTGAGAGGTTCTCCTCTCCCGGAGCTCTTACTGCAGGAGAGTGAACCTCGTTTCCAAAGACACTGAAGCACAAGCCCCAAGCTCTGGGCTGGACAGAAGAAGCTCTTTTGGTAGAGCGAGGTGACGGGGGCCCAGATTGTCTGCAGACAGGGAGAGCAGTTGGTACCTGGGGCCTGGGCCTAGCAACCTGCAAAGGCTCTGGACGGCAGTTTCAGGGAGGAAGCCATGGCTTCTATTTACCCAGCTGTTGCTCAGCAGTGACTTGGAGGAGCTCTGGGAGCCAACCGGGTCCTTCCCCCAACTCCTGTCTCAGCCCACCCTGCACCCTGCTCCGCAGCCTCGCACTGATCAGTGATCTGGCTCCACCAGCAGCCGATGTTTGCCAAGTGTGTTGTACTTCTGTCCAAATATTTTGAAAATTTTGTCTACCGCGGGCAGAAACGCCAAAGGGTAAAGGCAGGAGAAAGCCTGGTGCAGCTCTCAGCACACTGACTCAGCCCCTGCCTCCCTGCCTTGTAGCAGCTACAGCTCCACAGTGCTGTCTTTCCACTTCCCTCCTGACCCTGAGAGAAATGCTAATGTTTTTACGAATTTGCAACTCCTATCATCACTGCACATCCACCATTCTGTGTTGTATTTTACCACTTCTACTGCCATCAGAGAGTGTGTGTAGAGGTGCATATGAATTCCCTGCGCATCTGAAAAGCTTGTCTTTTACCTTCTTCTGAGGGAGAAAGACGTTTGGCAGAGAGACATGACCAGAATGTGTTACATGCGTGTGTGGAAATAAAAAATTCCTAACGTGTAGATCACTGTACATATTTATACATGAAAAAGGTACTTGTGGTAGATATGCAATTCCCAGTTGGCCCTTTCATCCATGCAGCACTTTGACAGCATCCTGTGTTAGCTGCTGGCTAGCTTTGTGCTCAGTGGGAGACCTTCCTCACTGTGCGTTCCTGTATGTGCTGTGAGTTTTGCATTGCTTCTCACTTTTTGGGTTTGCTTTGGCTGACTCTTAGTTTGCTGGTGACAGAGCTAGACCCTGTCATGTCTCAGTTTCAGTCACCATCTGCATGGAGCCAAGAAGCCCCCTCTTCCTGTGGCCTGCAGGTGTCCACTGCACTCCTGGATGCTCAGCCAGTCATTGCTTCTGCCTGCCCAGAGCCCTGGGCGTCACCACATGTGGGTCAGCTCCACCACCCACTATCTAAGGTGGAGGGACTCTCTGCTCATCTTTTGGCCAGGCCTTGTGGATCTCGCTTTGCTGTACACAGCCTGGCATTGGCTCAAGGACATGCAGATTTCTAGGGCTCTTCTCCGCAGTACCTCCGGAAGCTCCGGTTTGCATGCATGCCCCCAGGCTCAGGAAGAGCTGCCCTATGCTGGGGGCTTCCCTGTGCCACCCTGAAAGGCCCAGGCACTGGGCCCCAGGGCCAACACAATGCTTGTGTGGGGTTTTGCTTTGTTTCCCACTCAGCCACCACAGACCTGCGTGGAGGGTACCACATTGCCCTCCCCAAGACCCAAGCATGACTGTGTTTAGTTGCAAACAGTGCAGGTCATATGGAGGTGACTTTCCTAAATTGGCTTTCAGTTTAATTAGTGAGTCTGGCCAAGCCTGTGTGTGCATCTTCATGAAAGCAAGTGGCGGATGATGAAACAGCATTATTTATCATCAACAGCCATGGTTGTGCTCAGATAGACAAGCTGTGATACCGTGAGGCTAAGATGTGAGATAACGTCTCCACTGAGCCCTGCGTGACTCCAGAGGAAAATTCCTTCCCAGAACTGGCAACAAAGCACATTACTGTAACCTACATCTTGCTGTTCCTGTCCCTTCTGTAAGAATGCTCTGTTCCCTCTGCTACAAGCCTTGCCAGACTCAGTCCCTGCACCATGTTCCTCAATGAATAAATACCAAGGTTCTGGGTTCCTCATGGCCTTTTGCTCCCCATAAACAGCTGGTCATCCCAGACCCCTGCTGCACCCCAACTTTGTATGTTGTTCTTTCTTCCCACCATGCACTGCAACTCTAGGCAGGAGATCAGGTACCTACTGCAGGAGTCCCTGGGAACTGGTACTAGGGAAAGGGTCTCTGGGAGATCTGTACTCTCTTGTCCAAAACCTGAACTGGTTGTTTTATTTGTTTTTTGTTTTGTATATTTTGTCTGGTTTTAGAGCTGTGTAAGTTTGATACTCAATATTCCATGATGGCCAGAATTGGATGTTTTAATAATCTCAACCTTCCATAATATATATTTTTTATCAGTTTATTATACCACAACAGATCTTTCCCAGCATGGTGAGTTCACGTGTCCTATAATTTGGTTATGTGAGGTAATCATTCACAGAACTTTACCTGCCAGGAGTCTGTGTAGTATTGACTGAGGAATATTCTTCCAGCATATTTTATTTTCTCTTCCTCCAAGGGCCCCACGAGTATTACTGGAAATGTATATATTGATTTCTGATATTATTTCTTTGAAAAAACTTAACATCAAGCCTCAGGGCAGGAATGGTCTCATTGTTCTTAGTCCCAGTTACAAGGTTTTCTTCTTGGCTCTCCAGCACCTGAACAAAATCAAGCATATGTAAAGCATGACATCCATAGTATTCGGAGAAATACAAGGTAGAACCACAACAAGATGCCATTAAATTACCAGAGTGGCTGAAATCAATGAGGCTGACTATGGCCAAGCGTTGTTAGGGATGTAGAGCACTGGGACTCAGCTCCTGCTGCAGTGAGACTTGTGTGATCTTGGCGGGTAACCAGATGTTCACCTAGGCTGTTCCATACCTCCCTACCCACTGACTCATCTGTTTCCCTACCAGGGAGGGAGCTAAGGGAAGTGAGCATGTGCATCTACCAAAGGCCCATGCCGGTAATTAGATTGTGGTACATGCATAAGATAAAGTGATGACCGCACAGGAATTGCTACTACATGCGGCAACACGATGAATCTCAGAAATGACAGGAATCAAAGAAACCAGATCAGATGCAAGGGAGTGGGGCCATATGACTCCATCTTTTCAAAATCAAATGCTCGTGAGAATTGGAGAAGTAGTTTCCCTGGGGCCATGAGCAGGCTCCAGGATTAACCCACAGGATCACAACAGGATCTTCCTCAGTCACAAAGATGTTGGTGTTCTGACAGTGTTGGTCATGCAGAGCTGCACATACATGGAGGTTCATGGACATACACGCTTCACTTAAGATGTATACTACACATTAAAAGAATCTTTCTAGGTAGGCATTATGCAGCAATCTTTGAGAAGCTAAATATATTTCTAATCTTTGGAAATATGAATTAAGCCATTTTAACTTTGAATGTGAAACTAAAAATGTTTCAAAATTCCTTTTTATATTGTTTAAGGATGGATCTTTGTTTTGTTTTGGTGCTTTTCATTTTTGTTCTTGGAAACAAGGTCTTGCTTTGTAGTTTAGGCTGGCCTTGAACTCACTACATAGCTTCAAACTTCCTGTGATCCTCCTGCTTCAGCCTCCCAAGTGCTGGGATTATAGGCATGCACCACCACATCCAGTTTAGGATGGATCTTTTCATGCAACAAAATGAAACAAAAGTATCAATTTCTTTAAGCAAATCAAGAGCAACAACTTGTCTGCCTCTCCTAGAGTTTTGTACTTAGTGCTTTTGCAGTCTGCAAGAACCAAATTCAATTCCATACTTGAAAATCTTTCCCCTGCTGGACCCAGGGTCTCTGTTCACCTCTAATGATTAAAGGTGCTAACTCAGGTACTTTGAAACTGCTTCCCTAGCGCCCCCTTTCTTTCTACAGATGGAGCCATTAATGAAGTCCTATTCTGTCACTGCCAGCCCTCAGATATCCAAGTTGAGAATTTAAGGATATTAAAGATGAGACATGGTCAGAGAAAATGTGGCTTCACCAGGAATTGTGCCAAGTTTTATCCATTAGATGAAAGACTCAAACTTTAGATTTGCTGGAATCAGTGATACTTGATGGCACTGTACTTTTTATATTGTGCACTGTGTGGGATGATTCCAAAGATTTCTCAGTATAGTTTTAAACAGTACCCATTCTTCAAAGAATTCGCTGGGTTTTGTTGAAATAGAAAAGAAAATCAAAGGCTTTTTGTGTCTCAATCATGCCTAAAATAACTCTGTACCCCAAATCCCAAACCTATTAATTTCATAGTAAAAAAGGACAGAGTTGGCGATGGACACTTTGGTTCATCTTTACCATGTGCCTGTTCTGGATGTGGCCATGTTTCCCAGTGTAGCTGACCCCAGTGCCCTGTGACTCCCCAGCTCCACCCTCTGGTCACATCTGCTAATCCCAGGAGTCCCATCAGAATCAGGCTGGGCCTAGAACCTACCTACCAGTCAACCTACTTGCATTTATTTTTCTATTGGGATTGAGACTGAAAATCAGCGTTTTTCTCATGGCGGAGTAAACAAGAAACTTTACTTAAGAGTTGTTGGTAGCCGCATTTCTCACTGAAGCCACTGTGAAATGAGCACATGCTCAGGATCCGAGCACAGCCCTGCTTAGGGCACAGGGGTTCCTGGTCTCTTTCCTTATGTCAGAGATCTCATGTTCTGGGAACATAGGGGATGGTACAGGGCCACCAGGAGAGCGAGGTGCAATGATGCAACAGGTGTTCACTTCTCTGAATTATAACATGACCACAATGAAGAGAATGGATGGGTGAGTGAATGTGGTCAGTATTCTTGTACACTGCACAGTCCTTTGTGTACCTGCTGTGCTGACAGCCACTTTTCAGAGAGTGGACAAGCCTCATTACAAATGAAGAAGCTGGGATTTGATGTTGCTGCATCATTTACCTGGGACATGAAGGGATGCAGGCACTTTGGGAGAGAAAGAGTGACGATCTGCACCAATGGTGAAAAGGTGCCTCGTGGTGAAATTTTATTTCTCCTCCTCAGACTGAGGGCCAGGGGGACCCCCAGACATGACTGCCCCTCAACAGTGAAATGGTACATTCACTACAACAGACAACCAAGAAACAACAGGGATAACCTCATTCTGTACCCAAAGTTATCCTGAGTAAAAGTGCTGAATTTCATCTAAAATCTCTTCTGATTGATATCTGTAAAGGACACTTTCACCCTCTTCAAAGGATATTTTAAATAAACCTGTTAGATAATTGGGTAACTAGCTAAGAGGAAGGGTTCTCTTTAACATTCAGCTCAAAATTCCTCTGCAGTATTCTGGGGTTACCTGTAGGAAACCTGTGAGTGAACTCAGAGCCCTTGTAGGTAGATGTGTGAGTGCAGGTGGAGTCCTTGGGAGGGAGACATGAACTTGTGTGTTACTGAAGCCCCAGCCTCTGGAGAAGTGCTTGGTGTGGAGTAGGTGCTTAATAAACATGGTTGAATAGGTTGCCTGTTGAAACCTAGACCAGTAGTCTAGTCACTTAATATTGTAAATTTTTGTTTATTCCTTTGTTTGCATTTGGTAATTGATACAAAATATTTAATGTAGGGTAGTTTGAAAGGTTTTCTTCCTAAAACTTTTTTTTATTTTTAAGACAAAAGAATAGAGACATATAAACCAGAATATCACAAAAACCAATACAGAAAATACCCGATTATAGAGAAGATAGAGTAGGGAATTGGCACTGGATGCTGTATTACATAATATTATCTTTGCATTTGTTAAAACAGGAACAATGAAGGAAATATTAAATTATAGAGAGGATAGTGGGGAATTAACACTGGATGCTGTATTACATAAATGTTATCTTTAGGGCTGGGGATATAGCTCAGTGGAATAAACGCTTGCCTAGCAAGCGCAGGGTCCTGAGTTCGATCCCCAGTACCGCAAAAAAAAAAACAAAAAAACAGACATAAATGTTATCTTTGCATTTGTTAACACAAAAACAGTTAAGGAAATAGCAAATTACAGAGAAAATAGTAGAGAGTTGACGCTAGATGCTGTATTACATAATGTTACCTTCATCTTTGTTACTCAGTTATACAAATGATGGCTCGTTTGATTAATCAATTTTCTTCACCTCATCTCCATTGTTCTACCACCCTTTCAGTTCTCTTCCCGTTGGTAATAACTGTAGTTTTTGGTTTATTTACTCCCTCGTGCTCTCCCATTGGGAAGAGACTTGGCTACTTCAAATTATGCTGTGTGAAACATGAGTGTTCACAAATTGCCATGGCAGGAGTTGGAGAAGCACCCATCCTCAAAGACTATAATTGGCAAGCCCTCTCAGCCCTCAGGTGTCGGGTCGAGTAGGCAGTGTTACACAGCGAACCGCCAGACTCTTCCTGGGTATAGCTCAGCCATGTCGAGAGGCTCAGGCAAGTCTTCAAGGCTGCCTTTCACGGAGGGCTAGGCCTACTGCCTGGCTCCGCCCAAGGACTGACTCTCCCGAGGGCCAGGCATAACCCCCGGCTCCACCCCGGTGTGGCCACTGCTTTCGGGGGTCGAGTGGACTGGGAGGCCTCTCCCCCCACAGGCCGCCGAACTCCCTGCTGAAATCACTGGTGTCCCCTCTGTAGGCGTCCTATGACTCTTTGGAGGCTATTCCCACCCAATTAGAGAAGTGGGTCTGCACCTTAATCCCATGTCTTCACCTCCTCCCACCCCTCAATCTCCAGTGTTGCCATTCCCCACCCCTTGCAGTTGGGCACTGGGTGCACTTACGCTGCTGGGCACAGGTGGCGTGAGCTCTCTCCCAACTGTGCTCACTATGGTAGTCCAGGGTGTGTACTAAATCTAGTTATTAGTTCAAGGAGAGAATTGGAAGATTTTCTTGGGTCTGCTGTGTAGAGTATGTTGTTGTCTCTCAGACTCCAGGACTGCTGCTTTTTGTGTAGTTTGATGCTGTGAGTTCTTACAAGGTTCATAGATGCAAGCAGTGCAAAGACCCTCTTGGTGCTCATAGTAGTAGTTTAGGGTGAGTCCTGAAGCCCATGGACTCAGCTCATTGTTGTCAGAGACACATGGTGAATGGCCCCTGAGTCTCACGTTGCTCAGAGAGGGAGTTCAGGGTGGGAGCTGAAGCCCAGAAACTCAACTCATGCTTCCTGCTTGGTAATTGGAGTGAGAAGGGCGTGGGGCCATGTGTCCCACCTCCGTCCACAGCTCTATCTTACTGTTGAGCTCCAGCTCCCATTTGTTTTATGGCTGCTCCTGGGAATTACTGCGGCCCTGGGGTCACTTCCACTCCTCTCTGCTACTCTCTGCTGCTACCTGCTCACACCTTGGAGAGGTGTGAGGCCATATCCTCTGGGCATGTGTAGAGCTGGATGTGTAGAGCTGCTCAC
>PVLD010011502.1:0-52407 GCA_004027595.1 Dinomys branickii
AGATTGAGGTAGAGGCCATCTATTCCTATTTTTTCTAAGGTTTTTAACATGAATGTATGTTGGACTTTATCGAAAGCCTTCTCTGCATCTATTGAGATGATCATGTGGTTTTTGTCTTTGACTGTATTAATATAGTGTATTACATTAATTGATTTGCAAATATTGAACCATCCCTGCATTCCTGGAATGAATCCTACCTACCTGGTCGTGGTGTTTAATTTTCCTTATGATTCGCTGTAATCTATTTGCCAGTATTTTGTTGGGTTTCTTTGCATCTATGTTCATTGCAAATTAAATTTGTTAGTCTTGAGAACAGAAGCCTGAGACATGAAAAATGAAAAATTGGACTTTATCAAACTTCACAGCTTTGGCTCTGTGCAAGACAGACAGAAGGATAAAAAAGACAAGCCACAGACTGGGAGACGGTGTTTACAAATCATGTGTCTGACAAAGGGCTTCTGTCTACAATAAATAAAATACTCCTAAGACTCAACAGTGACAAAATAAAATGCACAAGTTTTTTTCTTTCCCAAATGGGCAAAAGATGTTAACAGAAAATTCATTATCACAGAGGATTGATGGATGGCAGATAATCATATGAAAAGATGCCCAATATCATTAGCCACAAAGAGCAAATGACCATTGAGATGAATACCATGACCACCTAAAGAGCATCCAACCTTCAAACTACTGATGCTATCAAGTCACAGTGAAGATGTGAAGCAATCTCTCCAATGCTACTTTTGTGAATGAAAAACGATGCAGGCACTCTGGAAAATGGTTGTGCAGTTTCCTCTAAAATAATCATACATTTACCATTGGTGCTGCATCTCCCTCATGGTATTTATCCTAAGGAAATGAAAACACATTCACACAATACTCTATATGAGCACATTTATAGCAGATTCACTTTTAACCTACTCAAACTGGAAATAACCCAGAGGACTCTCAATTAGGAAATAGATAAACAAAGGATGTTGGGTCTAAACAATGGGCATGACCCTCGGCTGCCATGAGGGAAAACTCCTGCCACTCAAGGACATTGAGGAATCAGAAAAAGCATTGTTCGAGGGCAGAAGTCACTCTCAACAGGTTTATGTATTATTTTTCCATAAGGCATTCCAAAACGAACTAAAGTGAAATGATACTGATTAAAAAAGAGATCCAAACTGGTAGTTTCCAGTGGTTTTGCGTGAGCAGGAGGTGTCAGTACAGAGAGAGCAGGAGGGCGTTTGGGGCATGATGGGTTAGTTCTGTGGGCTCATCACGGTCCTGTTTACATAAATCTATGAGTGTATTAAAATCCACAGAGGTTCCCGTGATAAAGACAATGTGGCATTGGAAGAAATATGCAATGGACGAATGGAGCAGAGCAGAGAGCTCAAAAGTAACGCACCTACACATACGCTATTGATATTTTACAAAGGAGTAAAGGCAAGTCAGTAAACAAGGGATAGTCTTTTCAACAAAGAGTGTTGAAACAACTGGCCATCACACATAAAAAAGGAAAAATCTAGATCCAGAAATTACATCTTGTAAAAATATTAACTCAAAATAGAACATGGAGCCAAACACAAATCAAAACCATTAAACTTCTGGAAGATAACGCAGAAGATAATCTAAGTGACTTTTGGTTAGGCTGTGAGTCTTTAAGGGACAATCCAAAAGTACAAGTGCATAGAATGAAACATTAATAAGCTAGACTTCTTTAAAACTAAAAACTTCTGCTTTGTGAAAACATTGGTAAGAGAATGAAAAGACATGCCACAGGTTGAGAGAAAATAGTTACCTAACAGGTATCGAAATAGCTGGTATCCAAAGTGTACAATACTCAAAAATAAGAAACCAAAGAAACCAAAGACCTAATTAATGGGCAAAATAGTTGAACAGATAACTCAGCTAGGAGGAAGCATAGAAAGTTTGGTGCATAAAGAAAGATCCTCACCAGCATGATCATCAGGGAACTGGAAGTCAGAACAATGACAACAAGCACTACATACGCATTAGAATTGCTGAAATCCCAAACTCTGACAAGGTCATATACTGATAAGGACTGAAGAAACAAGAACTCTCCTCAGTCACTTAGAGTAGGAATACAAGTTAGTGCAACTACCTTCAAACAGTCTGCCAATTGCTCACAAGGCTAAACATCAAACAATCTAGCAATAACCAAATTAATTTATCCAAGTGAAAAGGAAAATTATGTCCTACTAAAGCCGCCATAGGGATGTTGATAGCCCTATTTCTATCAAACCTTGGAAGCAACAATATGTGCTTCAGTATGTCAATGGATAAATAATACAATTGGTATATGCAGACAGTGGAACATTATTCAGAACAAAAAAATGACTACCAAGCTGTAAAAAGAAAACACAGGAGCCTAAGAATACATGTTACTAAGTGAAAGAAAGTCTGTAAAGGTTACATACTATATGGGTGCAACTATATGATTTTCCAACTTAGGGAAAAGGCTCTAAGAAGATCACTGGTTACTAGGGGTTAGGAGAGGATGGAGGCAGGTACCACAGAGGGCTTTTAGGCTGGTGAAACCATGGTGTGTGTTTTTGAACAGGTAGATACATGACATATGCATTTGTGAATACCCATTGATCTATATTATACCAACAGTGACTTCTAATGTAAAGTAAGAAGGTCCATTAATAATAATATAACAGTATTGTCTGGTTATAACAAATGTATCACATGAATGAAGCTGTGTACAGAGTATGGGCCAGAAGTGTGGCACATGAGAACTCTTTACTTTCTGCTCAATTTTCTGCAAAAACTAAAACAACCCTGAAAACTAAAGTCTATCCATTAAAAAAATCATAGAACTGCACACTGAAAGTTTAATATCCATTTGGCTTCTGTGGTAACCAAAAACAAACTGAAACTAAAAGTAGCACAGATGTACAACAACACAGGGAAAGTTTGTATATACCTACAGGCAAATCCACTAACCCGTTATTCAACAAATATTTGTTAGCTTTCCATTACTGTAACAAATAGCTGAGACAATCAAACCAACTTGTAAAGAACAAAGGTTTTTTCTGCTTACACTTTTGAGGTCCATGGCAAACTGACCCTATTGGGGGGGGGCTGTAACAGTACATCATGGCAGCGGAGAATAGTGGAGGAAGACTGTCACTTCATGACAAGGAATTGAAAAGGAGGCCAGGGTCCCACGGTGCCCCCAGTCACCATGCCCCAATGACCAGAACACTTCCCAGGAGACCCACCTCATGGTTCCACCATCTCCACCCCTCAATGAAGCCTTTGCTACACTGGCCTTTGGGGTACACTTATCTAAACCACAGTAATTTATGTCCCTATGACTATATTTGACACCAAAGTAAAACATCCATCCTCGGAATATTAAGTTTTTTTTTTTTTTTTTTTTTCCTCTTTCACTCAACTAATCAGTGGCCCTTAATTTCCATCTCATGCCACCCTCCAGTCCTGTAGAAATTTTTCCTTCTTCCCTACTTGCTAAGATTTTGGCTGCCCATTTTCTGAAACTTCCGTACCATTATGGTGGCCTCTCTCATCCTGTTCCTCACCCAGCTGAGACATGACACCTGTGCCACCATCGCACTGCCTTCCTTCCTTTCCTTCTCACACAGTTTGTGGCTGGAGAAGTGCCTGTGCATCCCTGGGTAGTGACGTTTGTACCTTTTCTGATTTCAAGGAGGTGTCTACACTGTTCCTTATTCCTGTTACACTTTCCCTGTTAGATCTTCCTCTGCAGTGGTGGTCTGAAACCTCCCTCATTTTCCTTAGAATCTGACCATACTAACTTGCTTGTCCACAGCAGTTGTGATTTTGAACAACAGAAACCCTCTGAAAATAAGCGTGAGACCTTCTGTCCTTGCTTTTCTCCTTCTTCATAGTTTTCTCCTATCATTCTCTGTGATTTACCTCAAACCATGCACTTCTCCAATAAATCACTGGATTCTTCCCCACGTCCCCATAAAACTGTACTCAGAATGGTACTAGTGAATGGCAGGATGCCAAAGCCAGTGGGCATGGTTTCATCTTTATATTTTCATTCAGCACTTGAAATGGTCTTCCCTTGACTTGTGACTTCCTGTTCTTGTTGTATTCTTCTTTTGCTTTTCTTGCTCCTTCCTAGCTCCATTGTTAGCTTTTCTTCTTTTATCCTTCACCTAAATGTGGGTCTTTGTTCTCTACACATGGTCTCCGAACAGTCGCTTTTGCTCTTACAGATTCAATTAGGGATTTTAACTTTCGTCTAGAACTCTCTCCTGAATATCAGTTTTATAACCAATCTCCTACCAGCCTCCATTACTTGTATTTCAAAAAGTACCTGAAAGTTAAGATTAAAACCTGAATTCTTCATCCTCTCTCTTGCAATAGGTTCTGTTTGAATTGTTGATCTAGTCATCCCAGCCAGAATCCCAGGAGCCATCCCTAACATGTTCCTCTCTCTAATGCATCACATCCCACTGGTTCCAGAGCCCTGTTTGCCTCCCCAACTTGGCTGCTCTTAAATATCATGCATTCCAGTACAGTGTCAGCCACAGCCTACATCAGATCACTGTATCTCACGGGAATTATGGATCCTGTGGCTTGACCGAGCTCTTGTCTTAAACTTTATCCGCCTGTGTTACACTGTGTCTCACACAGAAGTCAGTGCTGTCTTTCGCAAGCAGAGCTCTGGTGGTAGTACTCCACTGTTGGAAATACTTCAGTGGATTGCAATATTTAAAATGACTATCCTTAAGAAAGCTGACTATCTTTCATAATGTAACCTCCTCAGAATTGCTCCAACCAGCTCTCACTACATCCTGTTTGTGCCATTTTCCTGACAATCTGGACCACATGCAGCTCCCAGAACTCACTGCCATCTCGTACCACTGGGTCTCTGAGAACAGTGTTTCTGCTCCACGGAATGCTCTTGAACTCTTTTCTGTTGTGTTTTGACCACATTGGCTTCTATTTATCCTTTAATCTTCAGTTCACATGTCACTTTCTCTATTCAACTTTTTCTGGGTAAGGGTGGGCACAGCTCTGTATGTGTTTCCATCACAGTCATTGTCACGCTGCATTGTAATGGTTGGTTACTTGCTTGTACTTGGAGCAGAGGGACTTCCTGAGGGAAATTTTAAACATGTGTCTTACTGATCTCTGTATTCTTGCTGTCAAGAAATGTATGATGGGGCCAGAGATATAGCTCAGTGGCACAAGTGCCTGTCTGGCAAGCACAAGGTGCTGATTTCTATTCCCGGTGCATCCCCGCAAAAAATTACTAAAGAAATGTACAAGGTAGGAAGGAGAAGAGCGGGAAATGCAGAGAAGATGAGAGGCAGGGAAACTGTAGATGGAAGGAGAAATTAAGCAATTGTAAGCCCTGTAAGGCTATAACCATGTAAAATTACATGTATCCTAACAGACACCTTTTTCCTGCCATGAAATTATGGGTGATTCTCTTTTAATCAGGAAGCGTTTTGAATCTAGCTACACTGTTTCTTTTTCTTTTTCTCTCTTTTTGAGACAGGGTCTAGCTATGTAGTTCAGGGTGCTTGAACTCACTATTGAGCCAAAGGGGGCCTTGAACTTGTAGCAGTCCTCCTACCTTAGCCTCCTGAGTGCTGAGATCACAGGCATGTGGCCTCACACCCTGCGTAATTACATTGTTTCTATAATTAAAAGATGATTAGGTATTCCTGGTATGGCAGAGACTGCTATGTGCTCCGGAGGATGTTGTGTCTGCAAGCACACACCAGGACAGGACTCCACAGCCACCCTCTCTAATAGCTTGGCCGGGGGACTAAGTTACAGTGAAGACCATGTACACAGCTGTGACCTGTGTGACATCAAGACCTGGTCCACGAAGTGATCTCCCACTGATTCTCTACTTTCTTCCTGTCTAGATGGTGATTAGAAAGAACATCAAGAAATTAAAGACGAGAAAAAATAAAGATTATACAAAGTCCCGGCTCTTGAATGTTTGCATGGAAACCCACCCTACAAGAAACAGTTGATTGGATTTTACACAGATAAGCAAGTTTCTGCTGAGGTCAATCACTGAAGCTTGAGAATGTATCTATATGGCAGCTAAAATGAAGTATTACATTGGGTAACCAGTTTAATACGGCCCCATCTAGAAGCTGAGATCATCTTGATTTATGTTCTAGGGCATATAAGAAATTGACATCAACAAATTTGATTCCTATAACTTGGGCATAACATAATTCCATCGTGGACTGTTTGAGTGATGAGGATGGAGTGAGGATGCTGTCCATCCTTTCCACATTGCACAGAGAACTTGCGCAAACAAGGAGCAAAGACTCATTCCTAGTTCCAACTCAGTTGGGAGAGTGCTTCATCTGGGACACTTCAGAATCTATCCATTGTCCAGGCAACACGTGCGCTCTGGTTGCCTCAAGGGTGCAGCCACTTCCCTAGAGTGCCATGGATATTCCCTCCGAAGTATCTCTGTGATGGAGAAAAATCACCTTCTCAGACAGACGATATTCAAGAACATCCAAGGAAATGAAATCCCTGCTAAAATTTTGAGAACGATCATTCCTCACTGAAGGATGTTTTCAGACCTTGGGCTGGAAATGGACTTCCTAAGCCAAGTGCAAAAAGAAAAAAGAAAAAAAAAAAAACACATTATATGAGATGAAAAAATCAGTGATTTTGACACATCACACTTAAGAATTGCCGTTCAATAGAAAGTGCTATGTATTTTGTTACTCAGTAACATGCTGGGATTAAGACTGTGAGAAGATAGAATCCCTCACTCACTACTGGCAGAAGTGTAAGATGAGATGTCATCTGGAGCTCTCTGCTTTCGAGCTCTCCAGGAGTAGCCAGGGAATTTATGTATATGTGTATTTTGTGGGTCAGAAATACATGAAAAAAGACCCCTATCTGCATCTAGCAAGGTCAAGTAAATGACAGAAGTCATTTATTTGTTCATAACTAGAAAAATGAAAGTAAAGTCAGAGATGCATATTAGAAGACAATGTAGCCATCAGAAACACTGAAGATATGCATAGACTCATACAAGCAAATATTTGAAAACAAGCAAATTTGAGTGAACAGGTTATAAAACAAAGCTATATACCTTGTGTACACACACATATGCAAACACTTGTAGTATATGAACACACCTAGACATATGTAATGTAAATTTAAATATATAGAAGAAAACAGCATAAATTATTTTTCTCTTTATCAAGAAAGTTGAAAGAAAGAAAGAAAGAAGAAAGAAAGAAAGAAAAAAGAAAGAAAGAAAGAAAAAGAAAGAAAGAAAGAAAGAAAGAAAGTATATGTATATATAAGAATAGTAGAGATAATTGTACTGCTAATGTCTATTGGTTTATTGAAAGGAACAGTTAATGCTTAAATTTTGTGACCAATTTTGCATGCTTCTATCTGGTAATCTGAAAAACTAATTTGAAGACAACAATATGCAATGTAACAACCATTGGTAAATTCCTATCATCTTGTTTAGTGAAGCTCTGTATCATTTCTAGTGTTTTTTGGTTACTTTTTATTCTCTTTAATTGTTTGATCAACCTTGCATTCTTACATCTGGTAATGTGAGCAACTTTGTTGAAGATAACAATATGTAACATAACAACCATTGCTAGTTAATTCCTGAAAAAATAAAGTTTTCAGGGATACAATAGTATACACAATTTAACACAAAAATGCATGTCTCTTCCATTCAGCTTTAAAAACTCACAAATAAAATCCCTCACCATGTGTAATCAAAAATTACACCTCCAGCATCATATTCCCCTCACTTTTGACCAGTTTAAAATTAGCCTGACTTTCTTGATTATTTATACATTTATACTCTGACCACATATATTTGTGCAAAAATAATGCATATATATATTTATATATTTAAAACTTTTCTAAAATACATTATTGTGTGCATGTCCTTTTGTAACTATCTTGATACATCTAGTATGTTTCCCTTTACTGTAGAGAATTTCATTGTATAAATATATCATATATAATTTCCTTATGGTATTGATAGATTATTTCAGATTTTTCGTCACTATGTATAATTTTGAAATGTGCGTTTTTTAGGTGTCTTCTTGTTCATATGTGTATGAGTTCAACTATTTTATAAAACAGAAATGAAATTCCTATGGCATGTACATTTACATCTGGCTAGATGTTGGCAATAATTCTCCAGAATGGTAATCCATATTACAGTCCTATCACCATGGCATGAACATATCTATTCCTTCTTCTTTGTTGACATCCTCGTCAGCACGTGGTACATTCAGCAACTGTTTCTGGTTATTGTTTTTTAATTTGATTTATCTGATGAATATGAAAAATCTTCTGAGGCTGCAAATCATATATTTATTGATGCTGGGGTTTGGTGGTTCATATCATTTGTCTATTTTTTAATTTTCATAGGTTTTCTATTGATTTATAGTAATTTTTATGTATACTGCATATTAATACCCTGTGCTTCATACATTGTAAATATCTCTTCTGCTCTGTGGCATAACTTTTAAATGTTTATGGTTTGGATAGAGAAACGTTTTTTTAATTAAAAACTTCAAATCCATCTCCTCCTTTACTGCTCAAATTTTTCCTAATATATTTTAAAAGCACTCTCCAATATCAAAGTTATGAAAATACTTTGCAATGTGTTACTGTTCACATTTAGATCTTTAGTTGACTGGAATTGATTTGTTTTTATACTATGGAAATGGGACCTAATGTATTTTTTATATGGATAAGCTATTGCTCCAGAAACATTCACAGAAAAATTCCTTCTTTCCAGGTGATGTTTTGTGACATTGACTGTCACAGTGAACTTTACATTCATTCAACAGGTTTTTATCGGCTACCACATGTCCAGCTCTGTCCTAAGCACCAGTTATATATCAGTGATTAATTATGCCTGTATGTCTCTTACAGTTTCCAGTCTATCCCCTTAGTGAAGCTGATGTCTGCATGAATAATAACTTACTCTGGCCATAATTAGGTTTACTTAGTTGTGCTAATTCCCTCCTCTCATTCCCTTTTCTGTAATACTTATGACCGTTCTTGCTTTTCTCATCACATATTCTTATAATACATATGAATATTAATTGTATTCACATATTCATAAATATGAATCATATTCATATAACATGTATTAATCAAATTCTTAATTTCCCCAGCAAACCTATGTCATAGGATGGAGTCTAAAATCAGAGCCCAAGAAAAGGATTCTTGTGACCGTCTTCTCGGGAAAGAAAAAATGACTGAGCAAGAGATAGTGCAGATGAGAGAGGTCCCTGCCACCGAGGATGACACCCCAAAGAAGGGGCATCTGAGGGGTCTTGTCCTCCAACCTTCATGGCAGGAAAGGAAGGCCACAGGGCACTGCCATGCTCCATCATAATATGTAATTTTAAAAATGAATGTATACCTCAAGACGTGTAGATTTTACACATTAGGATTACTGTGATGCAAGAAAGAAATGGAGTTAGGGATGGGTTAAAAAACCTCAAAAGTTCTGCACTGGATGGCTGCATGGTGAAGTTTTACCAATGTGCATCTGTGTCTCTGAGATACTGTAAAAGATTTGTATAAGTAAATAAACACACACTAATCAATAAGGACCCAATCCTATCCCTAAATACATGCTTAGCCTTTAAAAACATTGATTTGCCAAAAACAAGGAAGCCTTGTGAACAGCTGAGGTCTGTAATTTAGGTGGTTTTTGTTGAGCTTTTGAAACTCGCCTGTAATGAGTCAGTGTTCAGCCACTGTTCAGCTGGAGCTTTTAATGGCAAACTTTGGGACACTCTAAATTAGGGGTGAGTGAAGCCAGATTCGCTAAAACCCAGCATGTGCTGATGGGCTTAATGTTTTTTAACCAATATGGACTTATTTTCTGCCTCAGCTCTTACATATATTTGCATTATAAAGAATATTTTTTGTGTTCTGACTTATGTGCACTCGACAGGCACATTCTTTGCTAACACATGTTTGATAACCAAGATGTCTCAAGGGTAATATCTTTCCGTGTTGGCTATAGTGAATAGCCTGCAAACAGAATGAAATTTACATTACACAGTTCATCCATTTGGTATTATTTCCTGATTATCCTGATGCACCATCACCTTATTCTAATATCCATATGAATACTGTCACCCTGGCTACCTCATTTGAAATAACACAAAGCAGACTCTAGTCTAGCTCATGCAGAGGTAGCCTAGACGTGGGAGCACAACAATACTGGGGAGCAGATGGCATAAAGTCCTGTCCCAGTGCAGCGTCTATAGCACTGTTGAGGAGAAGAGGGAATGTGTGAACAGGACCTGAAGTTAGGTGGAGTAATGAGCTCTGCAGCTGTTACTGCAGAAACACAGTGCGATAAATTGTGTGACAGATCACAACTCCAGAAGGAAGGAATGAGGATTCAGCTTCTCCGAAATAGAAACTTGGCTTTAGCCACACATTAATCAGGGAGGGTAAACTGAGGCTTTACATCAGTTAGGGCTCTCACTAGGATAAGAGTGAATTTTACATATATACATGATTTAGTCAGTAGGTTTGCAGTAGCCACCTGTGGAATTAGGGGTAGAAGAGCGAAAAATGGCCATGTTCAAGGATTAGGTCAAAGAGCTGAGGCCTGGAGCTCGTTGGACAGTCGAGCAAGTGCTTATCAGAAAGGCAAAAGATCCGTGTTGGAAGGCTGATGACTCTGTGTTGGAGCCCTGGAGACAAACATCCAAAGGTAATGGAAAAACCAGAGCTCCTCAGAAGACTTTCTTCTTCTTTCCACTTTTATCGCGTCCCAGTTATAACTGTATGGGCTGGTGCCACTCACGTCCCAGATGGGTCTTCCCCCTGAGTTTGCTGGTCTACATGTCAGGCATCCACAGATACACCCAGAATTGTGCTCCACTAATTCCCTAGGCCTTTCTTAATCCATTCAAATTGCCTGCACAGTTAACTCTCGCCGATCCCGAGCAGTTCTGGATAGTCCTGGATAGATTGTACTTGAACCTTAGGGACAGGAGGATACCTGCATCCTCATTCCATGACACTGGAAAATGAATACAGAGCATGATTCTGCTCAGGGCTTTGGGTGGGTAAAAATGTCCTCTGTATCTGACATGAAAATTGAACCCTTAAGCCTGTTTCATGTATGGTGATAGATTAAAAATTACCTCTATCAAATGTGAAAAAAAAATCTTAAAAATCTAGTTCCAAATTCTTGAAACTCTTTGGCTATATAGTAAAACAAAGCACAATGCAATCCATATTCATTAGGCAAATTAGAATTCATAAGGTTTATACACTTTTTATATAAAAAAACTGAAGATGGGCTTAGGTAAATAAAAGAATGGCCCACTCTGAGAGACAGTCAGAAGATACAGCAGATGGCGAGTTCCACCAAAGAAAAAAGCAGGAAAAAAACCAAGAGGAAAATAACATAGGTGAGAAATTAAATAGAAAACAAACAAACAAAAAAATGTAGTTGAGAGGACTGACACGAATAATTCGTTCTTCAAAAAGTAAAAAATTGATCCAAAAAACATTAATGTTGACAAAGAGAAAATACTGATGAAGAGGAAAAAGGCAAAACAAGTTTTGAAAATTAGAAATAAACAGGAAGGACTCACACTGAATACTAAAAGATATTTTGGTCAAGTTTTGGACAATAAATTTGAAAATTCACATTCTTAGAAAAAAGTCACAATTTGTTAAAACAGACATAACAGTAAAAAAAGTATGAATAGTTTTTCTCTGTAACAAAAATGTATCAAAGCATAATAAGTAAATATATAACTTTGTAGATCATAAAACTTCAAAAATATTTCTAATGTAATTTTGATGAAAAAGACAATAGAAAAATAAATTTCATCATATTCATACAATGAAATATTATATAGCTATAAAAATGAATGACCTGAGCTGTATATCAGAATATGGTAGATTTTGCCAAATAGTCTCTTGAGTAAGCCAGACAAAAAAGAATGTTTGCATACTTTCACCTAGAAAATTTCAAACCTGACAGGACTCATCTGTGATGGGAAATGTAGGATACCTAAGCAGGGAAAGGTCCAATAGCTGATGGGTAATGTCAAGAAGAATTATGGGTTACTGATAACTTTATATCTTAGAAAATGTTGGGATCACGTGAATATACTTATACATACTTATTCTTATCATCTGTGTACTTTTCTCTATTATAGAATACATTTTTAATATTTTTAGGTTTATAATCAAGGCATTCTTAGAATAATTTTTATGATTTGATCTTCCATGTAGTGAGATAAATTAATACCTACTTATTTATGTTATCCATCTATCCACACAAACACATACTTACAATGGAAAAGAGAAAACAGAAAAATACAGAATAGGTCATGCAGTCATTATTTTTAAAAGGAAAAAAGAACTCAAGTAAAATTCTCACAGTATACTTTTAAAATATTTTTTATTTTGAGCAAAATAAATGTTTTATATATGTAAAAATAGATGTCATAAAGCAATCCCCCAATGAAAAATCAACTGGAACAGTAAGTATATTCTCCTCCTGTTAGTATTTAGAAAATTAGGCAAACCCACTTAATTTGGAAAATCAGCAAAACAAGCTAGTTATGCAAATATATTTTTTCCACAAAACTTATCAGAAACTGAAGAATGCAAATGCACCAAATCCCAGAAACAGTTAAGCACATTATAGGATAAAAGAGAAGGATTCTTCATAGAGAAGTATGAAGAGAAAAAATACATCTTGAATGAGGCTTAGGAGAAACTGTGTTTTAAGAGAAAAGTGTTTTAAGACAAACACGTCTAACAAACTGGCCTTAGGCAAATATGGCTTAGCTTGATGCTTGGAAATCTGAGGCGTCTCAGGCATAGAATAAATGCCTCTCGTAAACCTTCCTCCTGGGTCTGCATCACCCCCCAGTCTTCCCCACACATTCATAGCACTGCCCAACCTTCCCCCTGAGTCCACACCTCCCACAAACCTTCCCATGGCTGTTCATGGAAGCCCCTGGGTAGCATGGAAAATACTGAGGCAAGGCAGTTGCTGGGAGATCTCACTGAGAGGCAGGGTGTCTTCTAAGTGTTCCCCACAGGCAGCACAGGAAAGGCACTGAGTACTGGGTCTGTGAAGGCCAACCAGCTCTCAGCAGCTGGAGAAGCCAAGGGCAGAGAAGTGAGCTGAGAGAAACTGTAGTGGGTATGTTTACACATCTCTCTGTGTAGCTGACAAAATAAGTATACAGAAATTGGTAAAATACAAGATTCAAAAAACACTGTCCCTCAGCTCAACCTCACTGGCCTTTACAGAACCTCCCACCTCAAAGCTGACAGCACAATTATTTCCAGTTGTGTGAAGGACAGTCACTGTGCTAAACCAAAATATCCTGCGTCATTAGCATATTTAAATCAATAAAATGAATGAAATTATGGAGAGTATTTTCTCCAACCAAAATGTTGTAGGATTAAAAATGGGTAGTGTCTTAGTTACCTTTCTTGTTGCTGAGACAAAATACCTAACACTCAAAGTTAAAGGAGAAAAGGTTTATCTTGTAGTACACAGAGATTCAGTCCACATGTGGCTGTCTCCAAAGCATGGGGCATGGCAGAGGGGTGTCATGGAAGAAAAACAGTCCATGGCATAGCAGGGCAGGCAGAAGACGGCAAGAAGAAGCGATGGTCACTGCAGCAGCAGCAGCAGTAGCGGCCTTCCTCTCCCTTTTAGCCTTTCCAGGCTGTCCACGTTTTGGGCAAGGTTTCCTTAATCCCAGGAAACTTGGTTGGAAATTAATTCCAGCATCGCACACCTTAGATCCAACCAGCTCTTAAAAGCCTCATTTATGAGTGCCTGAGCCTTTGGAGGGATATCTAGATGCAGTCATAACAAATAGGATGAAGATATGGAGAAAATCCTCCAAAAATTTCACAATTTAGTAATATCACTTGAAATAACCCATTAGTCAAAAGAAGAATTAGAAAACCATGAAGTATTTCAAACTGAGTGATAATTAGGATACAACATATCTGAATGAGAGGGTTATAGCTAAAGAAGTGTTCAGAGGGAATTAAGTAATTTTTAAATGATTACATTGGAAAAGCAGAAAGGTCTATAATACATTATCCTGGATTCCATGTTAAGCTAGAAAAAAAAAAAGAAATTACATGTTAAAAAATATAAGGGAACAATAAAATGTTAGAAATCAACAAAATAGAAAAATGAAAAATAAAAAACATTTCTAAGAACTTCAAAAGTAATAATAAAATTGGTTAAAATCTAGCAAGTCAAGTGAAAATAAAGACAGAAAACACAAATTCCCAAAAACAAGAATAAATGACAGCACATAATTATAGGTTTGTAAACAATGAGAGGATAGCAAAGAAATATTATGAAGAATGTTATGACAATAAATTTTTTAACACAAATGGACAATGGAAAGTTAAAATTTATCATAGTTAACACAAAAAGAAACAGAAAAACCTGTTGAATCTCAATACTGATTAAAAACTGAATTTGTCATAAAAGTCTTCTGCAAAAATCCCAGGCCTATGTGACTTCATAGCAATTCAATACAGCTTTAGTAGAAATAATGCAAATGCTATCAATCTTTCTGAGAATAAAAAGGGGGAAAGGAGTGATCCCTAACATGTTTTATAAAAGGGAAGAAAGCCTGACACTAATACCTGGCAAAGACATTTAAGGAAAACCAGTTACAGATCAGTGCTTCTCATTAATCTAGACATAAATCCTAAATACATCATTAGTAAATCTTTCTGGGGCTGGGGATATAGCTCAGTGGAATAAGCACCTGCCTAGCAAGCGCAGGGTCCTGAGTTCGATCCCCAGTACCGCCAAAAATAAAAAATAAAAAAATAAATAAATAAATAAATAAATAAAAAAAAAAAAGTAAATCTTTCCCAGAAATATTTTAAAAAGATAATAACTCATGAGCAAATGCACTTTATCTCTAGAATGCATGGTTACTTTAACTTTTGAAAAATCAAGCTATATAATTCAGCACATCAACAGAACGAAGAGGAAATAAATGATCATCTCAGTAAGTGCAGAAAAGTATTTGATTAAATTTATAGCCTCTTCAGGAGAATAACTCAGGAAATTGGAACACAGAAGAAATTCTTTCTGAAAAAGGATATTTACAGAGTAAAAACAGAAACAAAAAAAACCCTGTAGCCAATATGATTCTTAATAGTGAAATATTGAATGTTTTTCTGCTAACAGCAGGAAGAAGGTAAAAATATCTGCTAACCTAATTTGTATTTAACATTGTACCAGAAATCCAAACTAGCAAAACCCAAGAGGAGGGAGAGAGGGGAAGAAAAGGAAGAAAAAAAGATACCAAGATTGGTTGGAGAAGAAGATGTAAAGCAATTAAATGTTGTTACTTGCCAATAGTGATTATCCATGTAGAAAATCCAGTGGAATTTACTTTGAAAAAACAGGGAAAAAGAAGCAAAAACTAAGTTTGGCAAGTTCACAGAACACCACGTGAATATGCAATATCCAATTACATTTCTAATACTAGTAAGTAAGCAGTGGCAAATAAAATTTATAGTCAATATACCATCAGTCATCTCATGCAAAATAGCTAGAAAAAATAACAAAAACCATATAAAACATGTATGTTGAAGACTACAAATATAATGTATTCAGTGGCTGTTCTATGAATTTCAGAAAGGATCTTTAACTTAAAGGATAAGAGTATACCACTTTAGCACAAAGACAAGAATTTGCTGTGCTGTATTTCATTGATTCTTGTCCTTTGCAATATTATTACTTCAGAACTTATGTCTTTTAAAGAAACTGGGAGAAAAAAAAGTAGCCAGCTTTTCACATTTGCCCATGTGTTTTTGTTTTATCTGGGGTCTTCATTTCTTTATGTGAACCTGCATTTTCACATGGTATCAGCCTGGAGCAATGTCTTAACTTTCTATTATGAAGAGATCTGAATACAAATTCTCTCAGTTGGTTTCTCTGAAAATATTTTTATGCTATTTTTTCTGGTTGTATAAGTGTATGTGTGTATACATCTATTTCCCAGCACTTTAAAGATAGTGTTTTACTACTGTCAATAAAAGGAAAGGAAAGGAAAGGAAAGGAAAGGAAAGGAAAGGAAAGGAAAGGAAAGGAAAGGAAAGGAAAGGAAAGGAAGGAAAGGAAAGAGGAAGGAAGGAAGGAAGGAAGGAAGGAAGGAAGGAAGGAAGGAAGGGAGGGAGGGAGGGAGGGAGGGAGGGAGGGAGGGAGGAGACAGAAGGAGGGAAGGAGTCAGTTTGGGAGGGTTTCTGCTCAGTGCTCAGTCCAGTCTGCCTATGTAAAGGAGAGACAGGAGCTTCCTCGAAACCCTGAGCCCTGATGTTTAACCACAGATCAGCTCACTGGTCAGGTCAGGGGAGCAAAATGAGCCTTTCCAGGGGCTGTCTTGGCAGTTGGAGCAGGAACATGCCCTGGCAAGGGCCACAGTGTTCAATTCATGATTCTTCCCAGAACACAAGGTGTTAGTAGTGTGTGATCCCCCAATCACCAAATGGATACTGGGTTCTATTCTGAGTTTAGGCTCAGTTTGCCGCTCAGGATTCTATCTGGGGATCCAGCTTTTCGTAAACTTCATACTCAAGTTCATACTATCTTCTGTCCCCTATTACAGTTTTTCTGACAATTCAACCATTGTTCAAGTTAAATTATTTTTCTCTGGCTGTTTTAATAATCTCCCTCTCCTCCCTCTCTTTCATCCTGTCCCTCTCTCTTCCCTGACTTGAGTGATGCATGTGGATGTGGTAGATGTGGGCTGTTTCCTAAAGAATCATCCTTCTGAGGTGTCAGCTGATCACTCAGACCCTGGGGTGTTCAACAGGTCTCCCTCCCTGTAGCTGTCTGAATCACCTGTGACTCTGGCCACCAGTCCCTACTCAACCCACCGGTCCCCAGCACTTTATCTGCCTGAGTGCATATCTGCAGACCTTAAGAAACCTGCCTCAGACTTGCACATTCTTTCTCTGTACAGCTTCCTTTCCTCTGATACCCTGTCTTGCTCTCTCCATCTCCTTCACTTTTCAGAACTGCTGATTTCTGTAATCTCTCTTGCTTTAAGCTCCAGTTTTCCCTGGGTCTTCATCTCCCAGCATGGCAGTGTAGAAAATGTTCCCGGGCAAATGCAGGGCTAGCCAGGACTCAACTCACAGGGTGCCACCAATCTCAGGGAGAATATTGCTGCCCTGCTGCCTCTTCCATAATCTAAGAGCTTTGTCCCATATCCCTTTATCCCATTTTTAAATTTTTACACAATAAGGATGATCTGGTAGTAATTACTCCATCCTAGTAAAAGCAGAAATCTACAGAATCTTTTTCTCGAGTTTTCAAACATCCAGAAATTGTGGAAGAATGCCAATAATCGTTAACATTTTACCACTTAAATAATTCCTTCATATGTTTTTAAATTAAGGTATTTTTAAACAAGTTGTAGATTTTATGATAATTCACCCACTTATGTTCTATATATTTCCTCGGAATATACAAACTTTCTCCAATGTAACTGTAGTACCATTATGAAAGCTAAAATTGACAGTGATCTCATAATAACACCTACCACCCACTTTATATATGAATTTAGTTATTTGCTGTTCCAATATCTCTGTGGCTGATTTATTTATTGTTTTGTTTGACTATTTATTCCAGATCCAGGATCTGAAAATATTCATGCACTATATTTGTTTCTTATTTTCCTGTGATGTGATAGTTAATTGTGCCATAAACTTGAATGGATTAAGAAATCCTAGTGGATTGTGGAGCACAGTTCTGGGGGTGTCTGTGTGTGACCAACACATAGGCTACAAATGGAAGAGGAAGGGCCACTTCCAGTGGGGGTGGTTCCAACCAATAGACTTAGACCCTGGATGGCATAAAAAGGGAAAGAAGGAAGTCTTCCCTTCTTTAGAGGAGCTCCAGCCTTCACCACTGTCTTTAACGTTGGTCTCCAGTTTCTTCAGGCCTTCATTGCTTCTTCTGCCTTCCAACAAGAACCATGTGGCCTTCTGACATGGACACGCACTGGCAGTTGGAGTGGGTTCCAGCCCTTCAACCTTCAAGTAGATCCCATGACTCTGCAGAACAAAGATGGCCATTTTGCATCCTTCCTCCCATGACTCTGCAGGCGGCCATTGTGTGCCTACTTAGTAAATCCTTTATGCATTGAAAGCACTAACTGATACACATGGTCTCCTTTAGTCTAGAGTAGTAATCTTAGTTTTTGGTGTTTTGGTGGAATATTTTCTTTTTGACAAGTACAAACCACCTGTTTTCTTATCAAATTTTCCACATTCTGGACTTTTCTTATGGTTTGCTAATTGTGCTTTTTAATGTGTTTCTCTATTTCCACATCTCAATTACATTTTATCTTAAAGCTAGAGGGCTGACTGGATTAATATTAAATATTTTTGTCAAACATACTTGTATATATTATAACTTTCATATGGCATCTTATCAAGAGACAAGTGTCATGATATTCCAAATGATACTACTTTATTATTGGGTGAATGTGGTTGCCGCTATCTGTCCATTAAATTTTTTCTCCTTTACAGTTGGTAAGTAATTGAGCCATAATATTTGCCACTGTGTTTGAGATCATTTCTTGTTTCCCCTCAAATACTTTACCTAATGGTTTTTGCAGTCATTGCTAAAACTTGTTTGAGTAAGTTTTCATATTAAGAGTTGCAATTTGGAGGTTTTCTAATTCTGTGGGGTCAGCTGTCCATTTTGTAAGTGAGCATTTTCCTTTACTTTCCACTTTAGAAAAAAAATTAAAGAATGAATAAGACTTGGGAAATGATTAGTTTAAGCATCAGCCTCTGTAAGCATCTTGTTCCTAATGAGGAGTCCTACATAAAGGCAGGGTGCTGGGCGTCTAGGCCAGGTTGGCTATGGTTTCCCTCTTAAGAGCAGAATGGCAACTCCTGGCTTCACAACGCTCCTGGAGCCATTACTCAGGGCTCTCCCGTGGGGCTCTGCAGCTCTCATGGAGCTGCTTCTGAAAAGGGCCTTTCCTTGTTAATTCCACTAGAAATGGTTAATTTCCCAGTGGGGACATGTGGATATCTGGACAGTGGTAGACACTAAGGTGTGTGTATTCCCACCAGATTAAAAGCTTGCCAATGACCTTCAACAAAACAGGTTCCATACCCAAAGACACCTTTTCTCCTCTGGGTCAATTATCCTCTTTTGGACAAGGAAGAAATTATTCTTGACAAGCACTCAAGGACATAACTACAGCAAATTCTATTCCATTTTTCTTCTGTCTTATTTGCTTAGAATGGCCAATGCTCTTCTTAGCAGAAATTCAAGAGAAGTGCTTATTGTCTTTCTTAAAAAAATAAAAAAGATAAAATTCATGTCAAAGGGTCGCTCTTCTGAGCATTACCCAGCATTCTGAAGCTGACATGGTTCAAACTAGAGGAATATCATACACTAAAATAATTTTTTCAGTGAAAACACCCTGGAACAAGGGGCACCTGACTCCAGAGACCCTGTACTTCTCACAAGTCCACTGGTAAGGAAATTCTTTAGCCATGTCTGTCTCCTTGTCCCTACCACTTTGTTTTTGAATGGAACTCTACCCCTACCTGGCTACATCACCTGGAACAAGTGTCCTAGTATCTCAACAACTCATTTTTTTATCTCAAAAGCAAGAAAAGATATTAACAATCTTGCAAGTGAGTATCAAAGTAAGGACAGCCATGCAAATGGGCTCAAAGAGAATGTTTCATGTCTGTAGTCTCCTCTGTCCTCTCTTCCAAACTCAGTATCTACTTGGGCTCATGACGCACACCAAAGACAACGTCCTCTCCCTGCTCCCATCAAGGTACTCAGGCTGAGAGAGATACTTCACTGCTGTGAAAAGACCTTAGCTTCTCTGCATCTCCTTGGCCCTTATCCCAAACTTCGCAAGGAAACCACACTTGAGGACTCATTGCCAACCCATCCACAATGAGGGATTTCCAGAGTTGGGACTTTCAGTACTGGGTGAGCATGGATGGTTTGTCCCCTAAATGTTCACTCTTGAACTTTTTATTTTTTTCTTTCCAAGTGTCATGATATGGACACTCCCAGTTATCCCATAGAAATCCTCCGTGACCCTTACACATTCTATCCGAGTACTGTCCCTGTGTACTCCTGGGGCATCTCTGCCTTCTCATTTCAGGTTGTTTCAGACAAAGAGAAAGATGACTGCTACCCCTGGCATGAGGCAGTCCTGCTACATCTGAGCTGGGTTGAATTTGCTCTTCAGTCTTCTTGAAGCACTGAAACATTTATTGCTCAGCTTTATTAAGATATAACTGAGAGATGTGTGTGTGTGTGTGTGTGTGTGTGTGTGTGTGTATGTATACATATTTGAATCTTAAGAAGGGAATCTTGGCACTTGTGGCAACAAGAATAAATGTAGAAGACATTTTGCTAAATGAAAGAAACCAGGTACAGAGATATAAACACTACATGACGTCATATATTCGCCATCTTGAAATTTTGCCAGTAGGTTTATTAGAGTCTTCCTGGTTCCACCTCCTTGGAGGGCCTCAGGCCCAGGGGAAGTCATCAGCACCAGTGACATGCATCACTGTCTTCCCAATGAACCTTGGTCCCTAGATACTCAGTGCTCTGCTCTGACAGACCTAGATCTCATCTTGACTCTGGATGTTCCACATATAGGTGGTTTCTCAAGGCATAAACACACAGATCCTTAATGTAATTTGTTCAAATTTCCCAATAAGCCATGAAAACAATCCTGGAAAGACACACATATGTGGACACACACATACATGCGCGCGCGCACACACACACAAATGCACCAAGAAAAAAAACCCAGCATGACAAAAGCATGCACACCTTAGATTCCCTAACAACTGGTCCATTCTGATTATAAATAGGCCTTTACTTCTGTGAGAATCATTCCCTTCCCATGACACGGAGTAATGACTGAGCAATTTGTTGTCAATGACAACCTAGAACAGTACCTGCTATGTGGCAAGTGAGTGCTAATGGCTGTCTCCCCTTCTTTCCTAAAACTAGGGACCATGACTTTTCACTCCGTTATTGAGGTTATGCTGCATACCTAGACTCTTGGGCTTTATGGGGTTGCCAGCCAGCCCAAAGGGGCCCTGTAGGTACAAGCATGGTGAGGGCAGTAGGGGCCGCCCCAGTGCTGTCATGCATGGGGCAGAGTCTAGCCATCTCTTATGACTCTGGGAAGCAAAGAGTGACCGTCAAGTCCACCTGGGCCTCCCTGACTACACAGCACTGAGTTTACAGGTGCACCCTAATTGAATACAGCGCTCTCAGAATCAATATGGCCAGGTGCCAAGTAAGCCAACTATTTAAATAAGCGAGAGAAAAATGCTACCCACTGGCCTCTGCTATTTGTCTCCTAATTGTAAGCCAATTTGGCTGACTCAGAACCAATTTATGTGTAGAAACCAAACAATTAGAAAGGTTTCACTGCTAGAACCTGGGCATCCTTTTATGCAAAGAACGCACTGTGATATACAGGGATTGACTACAAGCAAACAAAGCTGGACTTGAATGCAAAGTCCTCAGAGAACAAGGAAGGTCCCAGAGGGTCAAGTCTTAGGCTGACTTTACTAGGTGCCTGTGGTAGGGCAGGAGATTTCAAGGGCAACATCCCCAGCCTCCAGCCTTAGCAGCCAAATCTGTAATGGAGATAAAGCAAAGATACTATTATCCACCAAAATGGGCTCTGAATCCCTCTTTCCTGTGTCCTGGCCTCTGTTCTAATTGTTCTGTATTCCAAACTTCTTCACAAAATCCAAAATTCACTCACTTGCTTTACGGCCACACCCTGAAGGTCATATCATGATCGTCACAAAAGTGAGTATAAACACATGCCTACGCTTAGCAAGCTTGCCATATTCTCAGCTGTGCTAAGTGCTTTTCCCATGCATTATCCCACTTAATTCTCACTACAAGCTTTTGACATAGGCGCTATTATTACCTCTACTTTACAGATTAAGTAATTGAGTTCCAAGTTCACACAGCTCATAACTAAAAGAGACAAGGTGTGTCTATCATCAAAGTGCATATTTCTTTTTTACCATTCCCACATTTTTGCTTCTTTTAAAAGCTCTAGCTTAACCTTTCAGTGTCTGACTAGTTTCTGCCTCTACCTGCCCCAGTGAAGCCCTAACTCGAGCCCAATGGAGAACTCCAGTCTCACAGCTCTGCTTTCTCTTTCTGGTCCATCAGTCTCTGCCTGGCTTCACTTTCTCCCTATCCACCAGGTTGCCAATGTCAATCATTTTAACTACATGTTTACCAACTCCCTCAATTCCCCTGACCCCTTAATCTTTTTCTGCACAGGCTCTGACAGTGTCCAAGCCAGGATTAATACTACCACCTGTTTTTTCCTTTGTTGCCCTGGGCGTGAGGAGGATGCTGCTTAAACCCCCCTATGTATGTTGAAAGTCAGCCTTTCGGACCCTTTGGTCTCATGCTAAACTCTCTGTCCCACTCTTCCCACTCTCACAGCGAGGACTCTGTTTTGTTTTGTCCTCAGAGCCCCCTACCAGATCCCTGCCCCCATTCTCGCAGTTGATGAGCCAGTGGTCTGTGTTGTTAGGAAACTGGAGATTAGTACACATGAACTCTTACAAATGCCCTCTGAAAACCCCTGTACCTGCCCTCATTCTGTCTCTGATCATGACCCCAATTTCAAAACTGCTGGTCTTCAGCAGGACCATACTTATTGCTGCAAAGTGTCCCCTGTGTCCTGGGGTTTACCATCAGTCATTCCATTCTCTCCTAAATCCACAGCAAGCTCTGTGCATCCTCTGGGAAGAGTAAGGCGAGTTTTTTCTGACTCCTCACATGCAGACTTTTGCAGTTTCTAGTGGTGTTTCTCATACCTTCTTCTGAAACTTTCTCCTCCCTTGACTTCTTGAAGACTTACTGTCACTCACTGGGTGGCTACTGGGGCTTGCTGTCACCACCTGTTTACTCTGCTTACTCTTCTTCATCTACTAAATTTATCCATAGGTTTTATCCATAGACAAACACAAATACTATCTGCATCAGTCTTTCTTGAGTTGCTGTAACAAAATACCTGAAGTGAAGTACTTTATCAAAAAAGAGGTTTATTAAACTCAGTATTTTGGAGGCTGAAAATTGGGGACGTAAGCACATTCATTGTGTGACATTTCTTGCCCTTAGGGCTCTAAAAGTCCTAGGGAGGGGCATGGAATAAATAAGCATCAACTAAGTGAAAAATTGCCAGGAGACATCAGAAAATGATGATTACTCAAGAACTGAAGAGCAAAAGATAGAGTTCAATGGAAGAAGACGAAGGAGCTCACACAGCATCCTGTAGGCAAACACGCTGAGCAGAGGCGTCCCGGGTCTAGTTATCACCAAAACCCAGTGCGGCTGAAGCAGAAAGTGTGATGAAAGCCCGGGAGTGAGAGGGACCTCAGGCTACACAGAGCCTGCACCCGGCGAAGCCTGCATCTCTCCGAGAGCACTGAGACAGTTACAGATGTGAAACAGGCGCGAAGCTTGAGAAAGACAGATGGACAGTTGGGAAAGGGTTAAATTAGAATTTTGAAAAAAGTTCACCAGTTACCCCACGGCAATCAGGTTAAAACCAAGGGCAGATGCAAGACGCTGTGGCAGCTTTAGCAGTCTCTGCGAAGGAGAGGAGCCGGAGTGTCTTGGGTCGGCGCGAGTGAAGTGGGTCTGGAGCCAAGCAGACAGGGCGGCAAGTTATCTAGGAGGTAAAAGCAAGAGGACAGACACAGCGCTGTGTCGGATGTGGGAGATAAAGGTCAGGAGGGCATCGTATCACATTCCTCTGGAGGCCCGGGGCTTTTGTAATTGGATGGTTGCCGGTGCCCTTTGCTGACTCAGAGAATACGGGAAGACCATGACGTGATAAGGAAGCGTCCTGGGGAACTGCGTGGGAGATCCCAATCTCAATTCCGGACAAGCTGCTTTGCAAGGACTTCTGCCTTCCGTGTAGGCCTTGCAAGTCTGCAACTCAGAGGGGAGATGAGGCTGCGCATAAATGTGAGTGCTGTCTGCATATAAATGCTCTCTTAAGTCATGATGAAAATAAGAACATACAGAGTGGAAAAGCCAAAGTGAGCCGAGAAGAGAGCTGTGACCAACCCGCAGTACCACGTTCACTGGTGGAGTAGAAAAGAATGACCTCAGGAAATTAACAAGGCCTGGGGACAGAGGTCGACGAGAAAACAGGAGAGTATCCTCTCCTGGAAGCCCGCAGCGAGCCAGCTTGGAGATCAAAAGCGATCATCAGAGCCAGGGGGCCCTGCTGAGAGCGCAAGGAGCCCTCGCTGAAATGCATCTGTTCCGCGGAGCTACCGGGTGTGGGGTGACCGGGACGAAAATCACACTGGGACAACGGGAGAGTAAGTGGAAGACTTCCTTGGGAGAAAAAGTAAGCATTACTGGAATAACGGAAAATAAGAGCACGTTCTTTTAAAAAGTTCAAGGCAAGAATCGGGGCAGTAGAGCAATAGCTGGAGGGGATATAGGGAGTATTTGACTTGCGTTTAATGGAAAGGGCTTGAACACAATTAAAAGCTAATAAAAAAATCTAGTTAACAGGAGAAGCCTATGCATAAGGGAAAGAACAGACCAGTAACGCGAATCTGTATGCTTCTGGGGAAGCAGAAGGAGATGGAATTTAGTGCTCAGGATGAGATGTGGCCTTAGCACCAGGAGAAAAGCCTTCTTCGCAGTAACAGGACAAAAAGGGAGGAACTGGAATAGACGCAGATCACTCATAGATTAGGTAATGGAAGACAAGCATATTTTGATGCAGTGCTTCCATTTTTTTTTTTTTCCGTAAAGTAGACACGGAGTAAAATAAATTGAGCAAGCACGATGGTGCAGATGTAGTTTTCCTTATGTTTCCTTCCGACTACAACTTACATCCCTGTGCATTATACAAATGGAAAAGGACTCTGGGCTGTGGAGAGAGGGTGACAGGTTGGCTGAGGCCTCGGGATACACAGAAAATATGGCAGTGAGTTTCCAGGTTTTATTCTAGCTTTGCCTGCCCCGGACTTGGGGATGCAGAACAGGCACCAGCAAACACCCCGGGCACAGAAAAACAATCAACAAAATACTGTTCTTCCTACTCAGCATATCAGGAAACAGCCTAGCAAGACAGAAAACTTCAGATAATAACTGTTCTGCTACAGCAAAACATCACAGAAAAAGTGATGACACACCCACACCAACGTAACCTTCTGCCTGGTCAAGTTGTAATGAAGACCTTGCCTCCCACCTGAGGTGCCAGTTGTCAGACAGAGTCAGGACTTGGCACAAGAAGGCTCCCACACCACTAGTGTGGGGTCAGAGGACAGCTGGTGGAACCTGAGACTTCAACAACCAGCCAATGATAATGAGGGATGGCGCCAGTGGGGGCCAATGGGGAGCTAGAACTTCAGCACCTACTCAGAAGTGACACGGGGTCTCCCAGTCTGAGCATTAATGGAAGTCAAGTTGTGAGTCTGACTTGTACTTTCAGGTCACAGTAACCAGGGAGTACCCAGCCCTTTTTGAATCAGAGCATCAGTCAGTGAGAGGAAACCAGTTCCACCAGGAGATTTAGACAAGACCCAGAGCCTCATAGTATAACCACCCCCCAGGTCCCCACCTAAATTGAAATTCACTCGTCATATTAAGAACCAGGACAGTCTCCAGCTATATGAAATAAAATGGTCCATAGATGCTAGCAATGAGATGACAGAGATGTTAGAATTCTCTGACAATGATTTTCAAGCAGCTATCACTAAAAAAAAAAAAAAAAAATCAGTGGACAATGAAGAACACACATAAACAAAGGAGAAAATGCAAAGGCAAATCCCACATCCCCAAAAATAGTCTCAGCAAGAAAATAGAAGATACAAATTATAGCCAAATGGAAATCTTGCAAATGGAAACTATAAGAGCAAAGGTGAAAATATACAGCGGAAGGATGGATGGGCTCTATAGCAAATTGGAGGGGACAGGGGAAGGAATCAGTAATGTTAAAGAAAAACAGAAACAAATTAATCTGTGAAAAGGAATGTGACTTAAAACATGAACACAGCCCAAGGCAGCCCATTTGAAAAGATCAGGCCTTTACATTAGCAGAGGCTCCAAGGGGAACAGACAGAGGATGAAATTGAAAAGTCCTCAGAAATAATAGCTGAAAACTTTCAAACTTTTACAAAACATATAAATCTATAGATTTAAGAAACAGAGGAACCAAAGCAGAATAAACTCAATGAAATCCACAGGAAGAGACACATGCTAGTCCAAGTTCTGAAAACTAAAGACATAATAGGAAAATATCTCAAAAATGCTGAGAAACATCTTACCTATCGTGGAGAAACAATAACAAAATTTTTATGAGAAACTATGAAGGCTAAAAGGAAGTGAGGTAATCATCCGTGCTGAAAGCACAGAAACCCTGCCCTGGAACTCTATGTGCAGTGGAAAATGCTGCAGCAAATGAGGAGAGGTCAAGAGTAACCACATATAAAAGACAATCAGAAAAGTTTATCAACAGAAGATTTTCCCTAAAACAAAGGGCTTTCTCTAAACTGAAATAAAATGGCAAAAGAAGGAATCTTGGAATATCAGGAAGAAAGAAAACAGCATAGTAAACAAAAATGTGGGTAAATATAATAGACTTTCTTTTTCAAGTTTATTAAATTATGGTTAATAATAGGAAAGAAAGGTAAACAGTCTGATGCTCTTTTGAATGTTTGTGTTGAAAATAGGTAAAGCAATTCTACTGGGGAAAGGAAGGCTGAAAAGGAAGGTAAGTTTACAGCTTTTCACTTCAACTGCTAAAGACCAACCCATATCGACAGTGATGTTATGCAGGGCAAATGTCACACCTGGAGTGGCCACTGAGAAATGGTGCAAACAGATGTAGCCAAAAGCATTGGGTTAAAATGAAAAGCAAATTTGGAAAAAAAGATTTACATAAACTATAGAAAAGTAGGGTGACGAACGAAAAGAAACAAAACAAAAATGGCAGACTTAAACTATAGCAAACTACAACTGTAGCAAAAAGGGCAGTTTTTTCCACAGAGGGGGTTAAAAATTTAACCCAACTATATGTGATTTGTTTAAAAAATTAAAAATAATGATATAGTCAGGTCAATGATAAAGTGATATAAAAGATGCACTGCAAACAATCAAAGGAAATCAAAAATGTTTATATTAGATAAAGTCTACTTTGGGGCAAAAAAAATGCTACTGGACATAAAGAGAGTCATTATGTAATTTAAAAAATTCAATCCAGTAAGAGAACATAGAAATCTTAAATATGTATGTATGCCACAAAAAATAGAGGAAAAAAAAAAGAGCTAGAAAATATGTGAAAGTAAAACTAATAGAACTAGAAGGGGAATATATAAATTCAGTTCTATGTAAAGACTCCAAAATGACCCCAAACAATCAAAATAGCAGCTATAGAAAATATCAGCAGTGATATAGCAGAACTCAACACCACCATTCACTAGCAGCATCTAACCAACGTTCCTACCGCACATCAGCACAGAGCACACCCTCTCTCACGGGCTCACCGGACACACGTGGCCATAGGTCAGATCCTGGCCATGCAATCATCCCCAGCAAATTCCAAAGAATGTGAATGATATTAGAATATAATCTTCCACATCAGTGAAAACAAAACTAGAACTCACTAGCCAAAATTCGTCAGGAAAAAGCTCCAAACACTCGGAAGCTAAACAATAAATTTCAAAATAACTCATAAGTTAAGAGCAAGTATCTATAGAAATTTTTAAAGAAATATTGAAGTGGAAAATACAAATTTTGGAGACATGCCTAAAACAGTGTTAAGATAATAATTATAACACAGTAGAGAGAAATTAAAATACTTCCCCAAATCACAAACTCCATTGTTTTAAAAATATTTCAATGTATATGCTAGTTGATTTCATTTATACTGTTAGTTTATCTTAGTTCACTAACCAAAGAGATCTGGGATTATTATGTTTCTTTTTTGTAAGCACCGCCTTTGGTTTAAGTCTTGTACTCTGAGTCACTACTCTGAAGATAACAATGCACAGTGTAATGACTATTGCTATTCTCCATTTGATTATGAAATTTTGTTCTATTTTTCATAAGATAAAAATTATAACAACAAAGCATACATTAGAAAAGACAAAAGTATCATAATAACAACATAAGCCCTACCTCAAAATGCAAGGAAAGAAATAGAAGCAAGCAACGGATAGAAAAAACAAAGGAATGGAGGAAATCAGTGTTATTGGATACAGAAAAACAATAGAGGAAATCTCTGGTTATTTTAGATATCGGTAAAATTGGCAAGGCTCTAGCAATGCTAAAAAATCCAAAAAACATAAAGATCGCCAAGACCAGGAATAAAGCAGATTAGGTCGCCGCAGACATGAAAAAGACAATAAAGGGACTAATACCAGCGACTCTAGGGACACATGTTTGACAACTGAGTGAAATGCACTAATTCTTCAAATAAAGAAAAGTTAGCACCATTCTTCCAATATGAAACAGATAAATTTAATGTTGATAATTTTTTCACAGTACTGGGGTTGAACATAGGGACAAAGGGCCTCCACAGGGAGCTATATTCTAGCCTCTTTTATTACTTTATTTTGATATGGAGTTCTCACTGAGCAACTAAGGTATCCAAACTGGGCCCAGTTTTGCAATCCTCCAGCCTTACTTTTTCAGAGTGCTGGTGTTACAGGTGTCAGGCATGACACTACCCCCTTACAAATACTAACAAAAGTAAATTCATTATTTCACCACTACCCCAAACATTTAAGCCTGTAAACTTTCACTGATGTAGTCTACCAAGTGTTTAAGACACAGTAACACCAATTTTACACAATCTCTTCCAGAAATGGAGAAAGCCCCCTAGTTCATTTTATGAAGTTAGTATTATCTGTTACCAAAACAAGAAAAATAGAACAAAAAGGGGAAAGAAAACCAACAGACCCATATCTTTCATAAAAGATTTCTCAGAAATTCTCACAATGTATTAGTATATTCGTCAAGATTTTCACAGAATAGATGAATAAAATGGCATGAAAGGGAAGGGAAGGGGAGGGAAGGGCAGAGAGGAGGGGAAGGGACGGGGAAAGAACAGAGGAGAGGAGAAGAGAGGAGGGGAAGGGTTGGGGAAGGGAAGAGATGGGGGGGACGGGGAGAAGGAGAGGGGCGGGGAGAGGGGAGGAGAAGAGGGTAGATTAGGTATACATAGATGATTGATAGACAGGTGATAGGTGTATAGATAAATGTACAGAGGTGTAGACAGACCCATTAGGAATTGGCTCACAAGCTCACAGAGACTGAAACGTTCCATGACAGCCATGTGGCAAACCACAGAGCCAGAGAAGTTAGTAGCACTGCTCCACCCAAGAAGCCAGAAGCCTCAGAACTGGGGGAGCCAGTTGTGTGGTGTCTGGTCAAGACTGAAGGACTGAGATCCATCAAAAGGTTGCTACGCATTTAGGACCCAGGGCCCAAGGCTGAAGAATGTGCCCTCAGCAATCTTCAGTAAGACACGAGAAGGAAATAGAAGGCACACAGTTTATATAGGAAGAAATAAAACTGACCATTTCTGTTCACAGAGAACATGACGAGCTCCATAGATAATTCCAGAGATCTACAAATAGATATACAGATATAACATGAGTTCAGTAAGATTGCAGGATATGAAATCAACATATGAGCCCATTGGCTTTATGTACGATGAATGAGCCCATGAGTACCAAAATTTAAAATATTTCCTTACCATAAGAAATTATATACTTCAATATACTAAGAAGTCTCAAACGTTCATGAAAGAAATCAAGTAACATCTAAATGAATGGAGAAACATTCCAATATAAAATGTCCATGCTATCCAAATTAAGATCCAAGTTTAAGACCCTATTCCTTCTTAACCTTTTTTTTTTTTTGGCGGTACTGGGGATCGAACTCAGGACCCTGCGCTTGCTAGGCAGGCGCTTATTCCACTGAGCTATGTCCCCAGCCCCTAAGACCCTATTCCTATGAACATAAGGATTTTGTTGATATAGACAGTATGACTAGAAAATTTATATGGAAAGGCAAAGAATTACAACAGGTAAGACAATTTTGAAGAAGAACAAAGTTGAAAAATTGTTCTTTCTTATTTCAAGACTTACTGTAGAGGTACAGCAAAGGGTGGCCTGGATGGGTTTTGGGTAGGGAATCAAGAAATTGACTTCAATGTCCCCAGCTAGTTGTAGCAAAAGCGTAAAAGAGAGTCAGTAGGGAAGGTGGTCTTTTAAGTAAATGGTGTTGGTGCAAATGCATATCCTTAAGGATAAAACTAAAACCAAACCTAGCACACACTTCTTATATGAAAAGTAACTCAGAAATGGGCCACAAACTAAAATGTGAAACTATATAACTTCTAGAGAACTATGAAGCATTTAAAAAGTAGGAGGCTATCTTTGAGACCTAGAAGGCAATGCATTCTAAAACACAACCCAGAAGGACTGTCTGTTGACAATTGGGAGTTCATCAATTTTACAGCAGCATTTCCTTGATAGAAAGCCCTTCAAAGAGAATGAGACTTCCAAATATTGCTGCAAACCTCATAGCTGACAAATCACTCCTATCTAAAATACATAAAGAATTCTCAAAACTGAGTAGTAGAATAATTCAACTGAAAAAAAAAAAAACAGGCAAAAGACAAAAAAAAAGTCCTTTCACCAAAAGGATGCAGGTGGCAAACAAGCACATGGAGAAATATTCAATAGCAATTAATGCAAGTAAATGAGATGAGAGACCAACTACAGATGGTTATCAAAATGACTAAAATTTTAATAATAATACCAGATGTTAGCAAGGATGTGGAGAAACTCAATCAACCGTACACTGCTGGTGGGGCTGTAAAATGGTACAACCACCCTGGAAAACAGTTTAGCAGTCTCTGAAATCACAAACATGTGACACGTATAGCAAGTGCTACCCAGCTGTTGCCCTCCTGGGCTTTCATCCCAGAAATACTAAGACTTTTGCTCACATATGAAATGTGTGTCTAAAACAGCCGTATGTACAACAGAAAATGAAAGCAGTGCAGACGTCCTTCAGTGGTGACCAGTTAAAGCAATGGTGGGTTGTCCATATCATAGAATATTATCCAGCAATACAAAGCTTCAAGCTGTTACTACCCAGGGAGATTCTCCAAAGATTATGCTCCTCCAGTCCCTCAAAGATACACACTGTGCATTATATATATATATATATATATATATATATATATATACACACACACACACACACACACACATGTATATATATAACTTTCTTGGAATGACGACATGAAATTTGAAGGAAGTGGATGTGGTTACAAAGGGTCACCCCAAGACTGTCATGGTGGGAAAAAGCTCTCCATCTTGCTTGCACCAATAGCCATGTCCCAGTTTGGTGTTGTACCATCATTTGGCAGGAGATTGTCAGTTAAAAAAATAATAATAATAAACAGGGAATCTCCTATGTCTTACAACTCCACAAGAACAATTGTCTCAAAATAAAAAGGATTTCATTTTCTAAAAATTTGAGTGAGGGAAAGGAGGCATGTTGATACATTTTACAAGTGAGAATAGGGTCCAAAGGATGTAAAGATGGAATTCACCCTAAAGTCTTACTAATATTTCCAGACTTCTTTGAGGTTAGTAATCATAACTTTTAAAAGACAGCAATCTGTGCTGTTTCAATGCTGCATTTTCTGGGTGTAGAAGTAGGTAAGACAGGTGGTTGGGCCTGCTCAGGAGCCAGGTGTGCTAACAGGTGCAAGAACAAGAAACCCAGAACAGTTTTCTCCAATCCATCTTTGTCCCTTTCATCCCCTCTGCTGCTGCCTTGGCTCACAGTCAGGTTTTGTTTCCTCCCAACATCCCCAAGACCTTCCCTGGACTTCTCCCAAGTCAGCCTCATTATTTAACCAGCTGCTCTCCAAATTCCTGGGCTCAGAAAAAAACAATGCTCCTATAACCATGCTTGCATAACTTCCTTCCTTCTCTCCTTCCTTCCTTTCCTCCCTCCCCTCCTTCCTTTCCTCCTTCCTCTTTTATTTGTTGACTTTGTCCTGGAGATTGAACCAAGAACCCTACCACTGAGCTACAGCCTCTATTGTAATGGTCAGAGTCTCCTGGAGGAACAGAGTGGATACACATTACAGGAGGCTGAGACCTGCAGAGACAGCATTGCAGCTCAGATCCAAAGGCAATCTAAAGACAGCATTTCCTCTTTCCCAGTGAATTTAACTTTTCTTCTCATTAGGTCTTCTCCTGATTGGATGAAGCCAGTCCAAGTTATAGATATAAATCTGCTTTCCTCAAAATCCATTGATTTGAAACAGTATATTCACAGAGACATCTAGACCTCAATGTGACAACTCTAGACCAAATATCTGAGAGCAGTGACTCTAGCCAAGGTGACATATAGAGGTAGCCTTCACACCCATTGTAATGGGAGCAACCACACGATTACTCTTCAAACTTAACATTCTGTGGTATAGGTGCACAACCAAGACTATACATAACCTCTGGAAAAGAAAGTATAATCTGGGACTGTCCCTGACTAACCAGGACATGAGCATACCCTCATTCTAGTGTCACCACAGTGAGTTTCTGTGCAACTCTGTAGCCCAGCAAGAAGCTGGTCCCCTGCATGTCATGGCGTCTGACAAATGTCAACACCTCCTCTTGGGCCACTTTGATTTATGCCTGTGATCTCTCCTTACCTCCCAGCCCATTCCAGGTGACCCCGCGCATCTGTGATCTCCTGGCCTCACCCAAAACAAGATGGACTCATCCTCTGTTAGGCTCTGTGGCACTCTGAAATGCCTTCAGAGAAGCATCACTCAAAAACAAGGAGGGAAGAGACTGTCATCTCCTAGGTGTACATGGACCTGTCCCTAGGCTCATGAACATGTGCCACTGAGCTGATTGCCACTGCACTTGAGCTTCTGTTCTTCCTGGTCTGAGATTCACACTGTCCCTGTGTCTGCTGTGGCTTTGCTGCTGGGCCTGCTCAGTCCAGTGTCCCAGGTGCTGAGCTCTGCCAGACCCCTACACCCAGAGTTCCTGTGTAAATCTGAAATCCTGGGACACAATCAGTTGTGTTCTTGACTGTTCTGTTCTCACCAAATTGCCTCTTCCTGAGAGCTCAGGAGCCCTGAAACATCAGACTATAAACCTGTTCAGACCTTGGAATCCTAAAATGAGACCCAGCCCTGGAAATTCAGTCAACTGTCACCATAGGTCCACCCAACCCAGAGACAGTCCTGCCCCCTTCTGGCAGGCACTGGTCTCATGTTGAGAATTCCAGGCTTCCCGTCCCTGTGCTAAGTCAGCAGCCAGGAAGGCACTGAAGGTGACCTTTTGCCTCCCAGCATTACAGGGCTTGTGCGTATGAACACTGAACACCCACATTTCTCCTGTATGCCCCAGATGTGCCTGGCTCCAGCACCAGCACCTGGCTTGCACCACGTTGTGTTGTCTGTTTTCTGTCACAGGAAGCCTGCCAGTCCTTGTCGTCTAAGGTCTGTCCTCCTGGATTGTGCTGTGCACAGGAATGTGTAGTATGGCACTTAAACAAAGATTTAGGGATCAGCTGATCCAGGCTGCTATGTGGATTTAAGCAGGTTGCATAAAACCTCTCCTCCTCTAGAAGCTGATCTCCCAGTGGCCATGAGAGTTGAATGATGGGTCATAAACAAAGAGTTTACACAGTGCTTATTATTGAGTCAGTTCCCAAAATCTATGACCTGTGGGGCTTGAAAACTGGTTCTAGTGTTCTGCCACATGTCTCTTCTGGGTGCTAGTGTGCTGGTCACTGTGCTGCAAGCAGCTTGCTGAATACAACAAAGCTCTGATTTACAGTGCTTGCTGATTTCCACGGAGCAGATATTCCTGATGTATTCCCAATGTTCATGTTCCTACTGTAGTGTTACTGAGCATAGAACCAAGAAAGGCACACACGGTAGGTTCTTGTGAGCAGGTAAAATCAGGAACCAGCACGACACTAACATTGGAGCCACCCTGGCACAGGCATTAGATTTTCCCCTGGTGCTGTTTTAAGGAATTCTTTTCTAGCCCATGCAGGGTCAAAAGGCTGTCTCTCCACAATCATGTGCTAGCGAGCTTGGCTCCTTTACTCTCCCACAGGTGGCACCCACAACAGCATGAGGTCAGTCCATTTTCTCAAACGAGAAATTATAGATGATTCTGATCTACAAGGGTACGCAACCTCCTCAACTGTCGCCGTGGGCCATGGCATAATTTTTGTGGCAAACACTGCCCTCCTGGGAGTTTTCCAGGCTCCACGTCCCCTCGCCTTATCCCACGGCTGCTGTGCATGCCTGTCCGCAACTTCTACTTCTTATGGGTGAGGGGCCCCAAGACTTCCACGTCGGTCTATTAAGACTAGTATTTCCAAGAATAACAGCTAGAAATGGTGGATAAAATAAAAGGAGTATCTGTCTGTAGGAAGCTTCTGAAACAGCCAGAATTTGAGAGCCACTGTGCTAGGAGAACTGCATGAGGAACTCCCACCATGGTCACGACTTCTCACCCGGGAGCTGAGAAGTCAGCCAAAAAAATGGAGCAGAACCCCAATAAAGATCATTAGCTGCACAGACCTGGGAAGCACAGGCAGTTCAGGCTATAGCCCAGTTTCTGTTGCTGAGAGACGTCACCCAGTGCCACAGTTTCAGGCAGGAGAGGGTTAATTTGACCCATGGTTTCAGGAATTCAGACCATGGTCAGCGGGTTCCAAGGCAGAAATATCATCACATAAAGAGGAGCAAAGATGCCTAGTTCATGGAAGCCAGGAGCAGCGCGGGAGAGCAGTGCCAGAGAGAAAGTGGCCAGGGACCCTCTGCGATGTCCAAGGCTACATGCTAGGACCACCAAGACGCTCCCAGGAGTGTGCTTTACTGATTTGCTAGGTGGATCATAATCCAAGGCAGTTGACATATCAAAGTTAAAGATCACACAAAACATCTGACCTTAAAGAGCTCAAATCCCGGAGAAAAGAAAAACACAGTGAATTGAGAGCTATATTATGCACTCTTTTTCCTACTGAGAAGTTAGGCCATTTTTACGCTTTATAGAAACACAGACTAAGAAGCAAAGGAAGAAAAAGCTAAAAAGTGTGTGGAGTTTCGGGCCACTTCACTGTGACGGGGAGACGCGCTATTGGGGTGTGGGCGCTCCGTAAGGAGGGATCCTGCTACACATAACAGATTTTCATTTTGAGCTCTGGAGGACAGTAGCCTAGGGATGAGCAGGCAGTCTTCAAGCAGGCAGTCCTGGAAAAAGTGAAATGCAGACTTTAGTCAGCTCCCCCTTGATAATTGAGGTTATTTGTCTCATTCTAGTTGCCTGCTGTAGGATGGAGTAAATTATCTCCGGGAAAAAGAGAACATCATTTTGCGCCTCCATAATTTTCAATACAATTTTCAGTAAAATATTACTAGGCACACACACATACAGTAACTTCTGTTGGTTTCTAGTCTAGCATATAAGGAGTTTGCAGATGATCACTCTACCTTAACCACAATGAAAATACGTACAAAAATCAACCCTGCTGGGATCCATCAGAGAAGTGAGCTTGCAAGGCCATTCCCTGTACAGTAAAATTCTAGAGACTAAGCAAGAGAGACAGAAAATCACGACTCACTGGGGGAGACACTGCGTGTGCAAAGCTCTGTAGGAACCAACACAGGATGGGAAAAGCAAACTGAACTGGTGAGCTGCTGGAGGCCTAGTGAGGACAACTCGGAGCTGAGCGTGAGGAGCTTCAGGGAATGCAGACAAAGAAGAAGCTTCCTTCACGATAAGTTTCACCTCCAGGAACTCTGGTTCTCGAAATGAATAGTGCAGGGCCAGGGATATAGTTCAGGGGCACAAGCCTCTGCCTGGTAAGTGCAAGGTCCTGAATTTGATTCTCATTACCAAAACAAAAATAGCAGTAGAACACCCCTGTTATGGTTGATACATTGTTTCAACTTAAGAAGTTTAGAAGTTTAACTAAGTGACCCAGGGGGCTGGGATCCTCACTTCCTAAACATCCTCATCCTGTGCAACAGGAGGGCAGGGAGATGGTGTGAGGGCTACAGACACCCGCTCTAGGGGTGGTTAGCCTGCTTACAATAAAAGGAAGGAAAGAGGCTTGTCTTTCCCCGCTTTTGCTCTTGTTACTTTTGCTGTCTTCCGCCCCTTTGAAGTGTTGCCCCTGTTCCATGCCACCCTGCCTTGGAGCCAACTGATTACACACTGACCTCCACAAACTGTGAGCTAAGTAAACCTTTTCTCCTTTAATGTTGAGGGTCAGCTATTTGGTCTCAGCAAAGAGAGAAGAATAACCAAGACAGCCCCTTTTAGGCTTCTAGCGCTAGGAAGGGAGAAGTAACCATTTGGAAGTGTTAGAAAATTCCATTCTCCTTTAAGCCCACAGTAAAGATGAACTATCTTATCAGAGCTTTCAAAGGAGCTTTGTTAGAACCTCACCAGCCCAGGGAAAGGGGAATTCCTGACTAGAGCTCCTCCTTAGCCGTGTACTGTCTGTATCTCCCAGGATGGAGTGGCGTGGAGGTAGCTGAGGAGGAGTTGTGACGTTCACAGCCAAGGGGATTTGGCTCACTAAAAATGAGAACCTACTCATGGGATTATTAGATGCCTCACTTCTCCTCCCCAAATTACTAGTGATCTATTCCCTCAAGTCCCCTGTATTGATTACAAAATGGCGCACTTACTAAAAAGAAATTACCAAACATACTAAAGGCCAGCAGCACACTGTTAAGAGAAAGAGCAACCACTGGAACCAGGCTTTCGTGTGTCAGGGATGTTGGAATTCTCAGACCACGGATGTAAAGCCACTGTGATTAATATGCCAAAAGAAAATGTAGATAGTATGCAAGAATAGAGAGGTAGCTTTTTTTTATATATATATTTAGACCAATTTTGCATGCTTATATCTGCCAATCTGAGAAACTTATGTGACAACAACAATTTGCAGTTTAACAACCATTAGTGAATTCCTACAATCCTGTCTAATGAAACTATGTATTGTCTCTAATGTTCTTTTAAATGATTATTTTCTTATTCCCTTTAATGATTTGATCAATCTTCTATTCTTCTATCTGGTAATCTGAGAAGCTTCATTGAAGATAACAATATGTAATATGACAACCACTATTAATCCCTATCATTGGGCTTGAGATCCCGTACCATTTTTAACGTCCTTGCTTTGTTTTGTTTGTATTTTGCTACTGTTCTTTTTTTGTACTATTTTCTTTAAAATAAAAATTAAGAAAAGAGTACAGAGGTAATGCAGACGGAGAGATGCAATATTAAGATTCAAAAAGAAATGATAGAGACCCAAAAATTATACCAGGAGTGAAGAATAAATTTGACGAGCTCATTTATAGACTGCACAGGACTGAAGAAAAAGAATCTCTGAGTTTAAGAATATGTCAAAGAAACACCCACAGCCAGAAAGCAGAGAGAAAAAGGCAGAAGAAATGGAATATAATATCCAAGAGCTTCAGGACAATTACCAAAGCTGTAGCAAATATGTAACAGTAGGACCAAAAAAATAGCAAGGAACAGAATACTTAAAGCAATAATAAGAACTTCTCCCTGTTAACATCAGAAATCAATTCACAAATCTAAGAATTTCAGAGAATATCAAATAGAATAACCACTCCCTGAAAAAAGAAATACAGAGCTACACCTGGAAACACCTTATTTAAACTGTGTAAAATCAAAGACAGAGAAAAAAAGTCCAGAAAGAAGCCGACAAGGGGAAAAGCACTGTACTTATAGAGGAGCAAATAGAATTTGCTACTTGGATTATATCCAGCCTGTCCTCAGAAACTGTGCAACCGAGAGTAGACGGAAATATTTAAGGGCTTGAGAGGAAAAATCCACCAACCCAGACTTCAGTGTACAGCAAAATTACCTTTCAAAAGTAAAGGAGAAATAAAAACCTCCTCAAACAAAAACTGGAGAAATGCTTCCAGTAGTTGTGCCTTGCAAGACATGTTTGTGAGATCTCCGGAGAGAAGGGAAATGACAGCTGTAAGCAAGTTCCGGTCTGATAAACAAAGGCAGATCGTGGACTTGACAAGCAAAGGTAAAATAAAAACTTCCAGTTTTCTTATTCACAATTGATCAAACCGAATATTTTGTACAAAACAATAACAGCCATGGTTTTGATGAGTATACCTTATATATAAATGAAATGTGTGGCAGAAATGATACAAGAAGGAGAAATTTAGAATTCTTCATTACTAGAAGGTACTTGTTCTGAAATATGAAGTGGATATAATGTTACTTGATTTGGAGGTTTACTTGTAGTAGATGTAAATGTATACCACAAATTCTAGAGCAACCACTACAAAAGTAAAAAAAGAAGTATGAATACTATAATAAGAAAAAAGAGAAAAGCTGGGCACAGTAGTGTGTGTGTGTAATACCAGAACTCTGGGAGGTGGAAGCAGGAGGATCACAAATTCAAGTGTCACCCTGGCAATTTAGTGTTATTCTGTCTCAAAGATAATTAATTAATTTAATATAGCTCAGTGCAAAGGCCATGGTTCCAATTCCTAGTACCATACAAGAAGGAAGGAAGGAAGGAAGGGGAAGAGGGGAGCAGGGAGGAAGAAAGGAAGGAAGAAAGAAAGAAATGAAAGTGAGAAAGAAAAGAAAAGAAAAGAAAGGAAGAGAAAATGGCATTACATAAATGCTCATGTGAAACTACAAAAGTCCAAGTCAAAGGAAAAACAACAAAGGCAACAAATCAAAATATAATAGACATGGTAAATATTAATTCAACTAGATCAACAATCATTATAAGCATTAACAACCTACATAATTAAAAGAACATCACAGTGGGTCAGAAAACAAGATTCAATTATCTGTTGTCTAGAAGAAACCTTAAATACAAAAGCACGATAGTGCACAAGAAACGGAGAAAGATAAACCATGGTAACATGCATCAAAAGAAAGAGAGAAAAGCTATATCAATTTCACAGCAAGGATCAAGAGGGGCATATTGTAGTGAAAGAAGTAGATTTAAAGGAGCACATAATGATTCTAACTGTGTGTGCACCTAACAACACAGCATCAACATTCATTAGGGAAAGCGAGGCAACCTCTGCTACAGCTGGCAACATAAGCACTTCTTTATCAGAAATGGGCACATCAAGTAGGGTGCAGATCAGTACTAACATAGTTAAAATCAATTACTCCCCTTACCCAAGTACACATAATTCACCTCTATGAACTATTTTATCCAACAAAAGCAGAATATGGATTCTTCTCAAGCTCTCACAGAATATTCACCAAAGTAGACCGTGCCTGGGGTCATAAGAAAACAAGATTTTAACAAACTAAAACAGAAATCATACAAGGTTCTCAGATGACAGTGGGATTACACTAAAAATCAATAGCAGAAAGGTAGCTGAAACACTCCAACTACTGAGAAACAGCACATTTCTAATCAACATGTGGGTCAGTAAATAAATACCAAGAGAAATTTAGAAATATTTTGAACTGAATCTTATCAAAACTTTCAGGATGTTGCCAAAGCAGTGATTTGGAATACGTTTGTGTACATAATGAATGTACATATAACAATATGCAATGGAACACCCATTGGTGAATTCCTACCATCTTGTTTATTGAAGCTCTGTATCATTTCTAATGGTTTTTATTACTTTTTATTCTCTTTAATGGTTTGATCAATCTTGCATTCTTGCCTCTGGTAATCTGAGCAACTTTGTTGAAGATAACAACAGGTAATGTAACAACCACTGTTAATTCTTATCATTCTCTTTTGAAACCCTGCATCATTTTTATTGTTTTGTCTGTGTTTTTGTTATTTTTTTATTCTCTCTAAAATAAAAAAAATTTAAAGAAATGAGGAAAGATAAAAAATGAGAAATCTATGCTTCCACCTCAGGACACTATGCTATGGATGAAATCTAAAATGTCTCCCAAGACTCATGCATTCAAAGGTGGGGTTTCTGGAAGATGATCCAATCACAGACTCAGTGCTAAGGCCATTGAGCTGAACTCACCAATGGACTCACCAGAGCTGAGTTCCCAGCTGAATGCACTGTTGGGAGGAGGGGCTGGTCGAGGGATTGGGTCAGAGGAGGTTTGACTTGGAAGGTTCTATTTTGTCTTTGGCCTCTCTCTCTCTCTCTCTCTCTCTCTCTCTCTCTCTCTCTCTGTCTCTCTCTCTCTCTCTCTCTCTCTCTGTGTCTCTGTCTCTCTGTCTCTGTCTCTCTATCTCTGTCTCTCTCTTTCTCTGTCTCTCTCTGTTTCTGGCTGCCACGAGGTTTACAGCTTTCCTTCACCATGCTCCTCTGCCATGATATTTGTGCCATGAATCCAAATAAACCTTTTTTTCCTTAAATTGCATATATCAGGCATTTGGTCACAGTGACAAGAATCAGTCTACTACAAACTAGAAAAAAATAAGAGCAAATTAAACCCAATATTAAGAAGAGAACAGCCAGCTATAGAATCACAAGCCTATAATCCCAGGTTCTCAGGAGGCTGAGGCAGGAAGACCCCAAATTTGAGGGCAGCTCAGGAGCCTATTGAGAACTGTCTCATGATAAAATTATGAACAAGGGCTGGAGAGATAGCTCAGCATTCTCAGGATTCAATCTCCAGAACCCCCTAAAGAAGCAAGAGAAGGAGAAAGAAGAAGAAGAAGGGAGAGAGGGGGATTGAGCAGGAGGGAAAAGAGGAGGGGAGAAAAGAAGGAGAAATGATAGGAGAGGAAAGGAAAGGAGAAGGAGGAGGGGGAGAGGGAGACAAATGATAAAAATTAAACAGAAATCAGTGAAATAAAAAACAGAGCATCAGTAGAGAAGATCAACAAAACCAAACCCTGATTTTCTAAAAAGATAAATACAGTTGATAAGCCTCTAGACAGACTAAAAAAATTAAAAGGTAAAAATTACATCAAAAATGGAAAAAGAAGATGCCACTGCAAATTGCAGATATTAAAAGGTTATTAAAAATACTATGAACAACACTATGCCCACAAATTCAATAACCTAGATGAAATAGGACAAATTCATGAAAGACTCATCTGCCAAAACTCAGACAAAAAAAGTGGACAATCTGAGTGGACCCATATCTACTAAAGAATCCGGTCATTTCTAACTTCCCCAAATAGAAAAATCAGACCTAGATGGATTCACTGATGAATTCTACCAAACATTTAAGAGGAAATTTTACCAACTTGCTATAATCTCTTCCAAAAGATAGGAGCAGAGGAATTATTTCTAATTCATTTTATGAAGCCAATATTACCCTAATACCAATGCAAAATACATTACTAGAAAACAAATTTATATAATAATAGATGTAAATATCCTCCAACGCTTTAGCAAGTTGAATTCAGTAATGCATAAAAATTATATGAGGTGGTATCTATTTCAGGTATTAAGGCTCATTCAATTTGTGAATTGTGAAAATCAATTAATGTCATCCTTTGTATTAACAGGCTAACTAAAAAGGAGCACATGACCATATCAATACATGCAGGAAAAGCAGTTGAGAAAATCTAACATCCATTAATAGTTAAAACTCACAGTATGTTAGAAATAGGAACTTTTTCAACCTAACCAAGAGCATACACAAAACACCTACAACTAACATTACATTTGATTGTAAGAAACTACTGGTATTTTTATGAACAGGAAAGAGGCAAGGATGTCCCCTTGTGACAGTCTTTTTCAACACTGTCACAACCTATGCAATGAGGCAAGCTAATGCAATAAGACAAGAGAAGAAGGTAAAATGCAGCATTACCTTGGTTCACATATGCTTTTGTTTGCAAACAATTTGGTTTGCAAACAGAAGTGTCTAGCAAAATTTTCTTTCTGTTTGGAAATTCTCCATCAGGTGAAAAACACGACTAAGGCCATCTTTCCCACACAAACACACATGTGGCCATCTTTCCTAAAACTATAGAACAAATTAAGTTCATGATCTGAGGTATCACTGTATGTACAAATTTAAAAAAAAATAAATGAAACTCCTTCTCTAAAGATGGAATATTTCTCAATTTGGAAAATCCGAGAAAGGATAGAGTAGATATTGGAAGAAAATATTGCCACAGGTAGACACAACTGATATAAGGTTGATATTGAAAAATATATAAAGAACTCCTAAAGTCAACAAGGAGAAATTAAAATCCAAAAGTTTAAGAGAACAATCAAAACACCTCGAAACACACCTTATCAAAGTAATTATATGGATGTCAAAAAATATGAAAAGCTGCTCTCTGCCATGTTCCATTCAAGCACTGCCTATTAACACAGCAGTGCACCAATGAGAGGCCACTACACCTCTATTAAAAAGGCCAGAATCCAAGACACTGACACCACAAATGTGGAGCCACAGAATTCTCATTCAGTGATGGTGGATACAGCCATTTCCAAGATACTCTGGCAATTTCTGACAAAATTAAATAGTCTTATCAGTGATACTGAAATCATGTCTGTTGGTATTTATTCACATGAATTGAACACTAAATGTCCACAAAAGCCTATGCATATGGACGTTTACAGCAGCTTTATTCATAAATGCTGAAACTTAGACTCATTCAGATGTTCTTCAGCAGGTAAATGGACAAAAACCTGAGGCCCCTCCAGGCAATGGACTATTACTCTGTGCTAAAACAAAGCGAATTATCAAGGCAAGGAAAGACAAGGAGGAAAGCAGAATGCACATCACCAACTGAAAGAAACTAACCCAAAAAATCACAAACTATATGGGTCCACCAATGTGACACTGAAAAAAGGCAAAACTATATAGACTAGAAAGATCAGTGGCTGCCAAAAGTTGGGTGCAGAGTGACTAGTAGGACACAGAGGACTTTTAGAGCAGAGAAAAACTATTTGCTATGATACTATAATGATGGATATATGTTGCTATGATTTGAATGTGTCCCCACCAATATTTAGGTGTTGAGCTGAGCATAGTAGCTCATGCCTTTAGGCCCAGAATTTAGGATGCTTAGACAAGAGAGGCCAGGCTGGGCTAACAGTAAGTTCAAGACCACCATGAATTATATAGTGAGACCATGTCTCAAAAAAAAAAAATTATTTTAGCTGTTGAAACTTAGTGATCAGTATAAATGTCCTTAAAGGCAAGACATGTAAGAATGGTTAGGGCATGAAGAGTTCTACTCTTGTGACCAGGATGAAGGCTCTTACAAAAAAGCCTTCCTACAGTGTCCAGTTCTGTTGTCCACATGAAGATGGGTTCCTCCCTTTGGAGCAATGCTGCAATAAGGCACAAGGCAGACCCACACAGCAGCTCTCATCAGGCAGAATGGTTCGATCTTGACTTCCCAGCCTCCCAAAATGTGAGAAATTTCTGTTATTACAAGTTATGCGGCCTCAACCTTTGTTGCAGCGGCACAAACTACAGAGCAAAACACATGGCATTGTGTATTTGTCAAGCCATAGACAAGACAACACCAAGAGTGGAACCCAGTGTAAGCAATGAGTTTGGAGGATACTGTCGCATCTGCATGGGTTCCTCAGTTGCAGTGAAGCTACTGCTCTTATGGTGGACCTGGTAGTTGTGGAACTTGTGCATACAGCAGGACACTAGATACTTGCTGATTCTCTGTACTTTCCACACACCTATGTTGTGAGCTTACAAGTGCTCTGAAGAGCTCATAATTATTTGCATAAGGATATTTATGTGTGTATCGAACATGAAAATTAACAAAAATTTTAAAACATAGCTGATATTTAAAAGTTTAACAGACCTAGAGGTGATCTAGACACTGAACAAAGAAAAAAAAGATATAATGACTGTAAAAGGTAACCAGGCTAAAGAAGGTAGATAAAAAGAGAAATAGAAAACATAGCAAATGAGCTAGGGAAATTCTGTGCCAGGATTGTAAATGAAAATACCTAAATACAAACAGAGGTACAATGGGAAAGAAAGACAATCTGTGAAATGTTACCAAAACTGATAGATAACAATGAATAGATTCAGAAATTCTAAGACCCCTAGCATGAGAAGTTCAAAAAAAGCTACACCTAAGCACATCATAGTAAAAATGAAAAGTTCATACATTAACCTTAACCTACAAGCTAAATCAGCAACTTCTGTTCATCCCAAAATACAGAAACAGAATGTATTGGGAAGGTGAGCCTCAGTGTGGAAGGGACATGTCACACAGGTGATATCTTAACAAACATGCAAAAGACCCCTAAGTAATCCTCGATAAATGTAATTTTAAAACATAGTGAGATATGCTACATTCCTGCCAGAATGGCTGAAGATTAAAGTTTATGATAGTAACAGTGCTGGTGAGTATGTTAACCGCCTTCCTGCTTCAGGGATAAAGTATCTGACCTGCATGAGCTAAGGGAGGAGAGGGTTATTTTGCCTCATGGTTTCAGAAGTTTGAGTCCATGGTCAGCTGGTTCCAAGGTGCAGACATCATGGCAACAGGGAATGGTAGAGGAAAAACTGCCCACTTCACAGTAGCAGAGCAGATTGGAAAGAGCTAACAGGAACTAAAGAGTAGATATAGTCACCAAAGGTGCACCTCCACGAGCCATTTCTCCCCCAACCCATTTCCTAGTAGCACATTTCAGTTATGAGCTCATCAGTGGGGGAGGTTAGCACTCTCACAATCTGATCAGGTCTCCACGAGTCTCTTAACCCAACTGACAATTAGGATCGAACAGCACAATGAAGATGCGGAACAGCTACATTTCTCAAACTTTGAAATTATCACTGAACACCTTTTAGCAGATCTACCTAAAACGGAACCTGTGCATATCAATGACTCAGAAATCTAGCAGAAAGGCACACATAAATTCACATAACACAGGTACAGAAAGTGTTCACTGGGACACCGTTGGTAATAACCCACAATGAAAGCAAATCAAAGGTCTACCAACAATAGAATATATAAAATGTGACATATTCATACAGTGAAATCCTCTATAGCAGTAGAAGTGAACGTCATACAGAAATGTAGATAAATCTCTCAAGTCAAGGCTGAACGAAAAAAATATTTAGTTGATTCCATCCCCATATATTTTGAAAGTGGAAAAGTTGCCAGTGGATTTAAGACTTACACTAGCACTACCTTTGGAGTCATGGAGTTTTCATGGTGCCTAAGAGGGGCCTCAGAAGCATTGGTCATATTTTATTCTTGTGGCTGAGGGCTATACAAGAGCATCCATCTTTTTAAAATGAATTGAGCTGTGTGCCTATGATTTGTGTCCTTTTCTGCATGCATTTCAGAATTTTGTAAAGATTATATGTTAAAACTATGGCCTTGGAGTTGGGCCCTTTTTGTCTATACTGCCTATGCTAATAATGATCATCAATGATTGTGGATTTACTGTACTCCAACCATTCATGCTTGTAAGAGGTGCTTTATTCCAAATCTTCTTAATTCACCCTTTGAGATAGAATTGCTGTCCTTACCATATAGATGTTACATGGCAGCTGATAACTGGAGAGGTTCAATGACTAACTTATGGTCACACACCTAGAGAACAGCAGCATCTGACTTCCAAAGCGTAACCGTCTGATTCCTCTTTGGGGATCCATGTGGGAAATAGACCCCCTGAAGCAAACCAGAGTTTCACAGGATACAGTCGTGCTTTCTCCATGAATGTCACACATACCCCTCGGCCTAGCTTCAACCCCGGGCTTGTCATCACTGGTGGCTGAGGCCCAGCTCGGAGGGAGTGATCTGCTGTCATGTCTATATCCTCTGAACCAGAGTAGAAAGACTTCAAGCTTTATTTAGGCTGCTGAACTATTTGGATGAGTGTGAGGGAAACCATTTAAGTACGTAAATCTCATTTTCTGCCTCTATCAAAAAGAGATTTCTTAATGTCTCAAGGAAAGAATGAGTTAATTTTCCTAGGAGGTGGTAGGAATATCACACACATGTACCAACTTCCCACAATGAATATAGTCGTGTACTCCAAAGATATACTCACAGAAATAAAAATGTGAATTTTAAAAAGCCATGCGAAGCCCTGTGCAATGCCTTTCTCTCCCCGGCACCCCACTCAGATAGATTTCTTTAATTTCTTCCCACACACTTCTTCCCCACTCTCTGCTCTCCTCCACCTTGCCCCTCACTGTGAACGGCCCGGTGTGCTCTTCTCCGTGCTCAGGATCAGCTGGAGACTAGAGGCTGAGTCCAGGACGCCAGTGCACCCCCCAGCTTGCTGTTCGTGGGTCTTCATTGGGAGGATCCTCCCTGGTGCAGATTCGGGAGTGGGCTCACTGTTAGAAGACACACTCCCTCCTACTGCCCTTCTGGGCCCTGCAGTGCTGATAAGGGACCACTGCTGCTTCTAGCAGGCTTCCCTGCTCCCCTGTGATTTTCTTCCCCTCTGTTCATCTTTCTGAACCGTCTCCCTCCTCAAACCCTTCAATGTCAGCGTGCTGTCTCTCTCACCGTGCAGAATCCTCACTGGTATCCCAGTCTGCTCTGTTATTTTCTCCCGAATGCAACAAGTACCATCTACATGAGATAACTGTGCTGGTCTGGATGACAAAGTGCTGGCAGAACAGGATTCAACTACTGTGGGCTTCAAGCCACAAGTAAAAGAAGAAGCTAAAGCACAGACAGACATAGAATAACTGTTTTCAGCACTCACTCTTTTTTTTTTTTTTTTTTTGGCGGTACTGGGGATCGAACTCAGGACCCTGCGCTTGCTAGGCAGGCGCTTATTCCACTGAGCTATATCCCCAGCCCAGCACTCACTCTTAATGGCTCCCCAAAATACATTATTTTGCCCATAAAACACAAAGAAGTTGGGCCCCACCTTGGAAGCAGAGCTGTCACCTCAGGAAGCCTGTCAAGGCCTGTCATTTTACAGATTGCACGACCATGGACCTTACCTCGGTAACCATACCCCTGAGGTCCCACTAGAGCCTCCTTAGGCTTAGGAGATGCTTCTCCTCCAAGTCTGCTCCTTGTCATCTGCATTCCACCAGGAGCTTGCCTGGAGGCTGACAGGGCATTGACTGAACAGCTCACAATCAAATCAGCCCTCTCAGCTAAGGCAGGCTCCTTTCCTTTATTTTCTGGAAACAATCAGAATTATTACCAGGGTGGGTCCTGGGGAGGAACGGAGGTGAGCGCTGCCTGCACCTCAGTGCCTGTGGGAGTCTGGGGCACAAAGCAACCATATAGGTTCTGGGGACAGGAAGGGCAATGCTGTTTGCCTCTGTCCTCATGCCACAGATGAGATGGCTCAGAGGAAAGCCTGAGCAGCTCACCCTGAATCAGGATGCTGTAGTTGTGCAAATCACAGGGGCAGCCATGTGTGAGAATATTTGCAAAGGTGTCTTCCTGAATTATCACGGATCCCCAAAAAGGGCTCAGGACTCAGGATCCAGCCTACAGTTGAGGGGACAGAGAAGAGGCTCAGAGATGATGATGCCCAGATAGTGAGTGGCAAACACCAGATTTTAAGCCAGCTCTATCTAGCCCAGACTCACCTACTGAATGAGCACTCAGCCACCCTGCCCTCCTCCACAGAGATTCCTTTGGCTCCACCCCAGTTCAGGAAAAACAGTTGCTTGGCTTCTGCAAAGGAAAGGCAAACATGGCTTTATTTGTCTGAAATCAGCTCTGGCCTTTGGGATTTATGCAGTTTCCACAAAAGGTTCAACTGTCAGAAAAGAGGAGCTTATGAGCTGGGTAAACTTCATTCTAGCAACTGTGGGTCACAGATAGCCCTGTGAATTCCTACTGATCATTTCAAACCAAAGACTGACAAGGTCCACAGCAGAACACAAAAGCAGGTCTCACTTACTAATGTGACGCTGATCCCTTTCTCCAGCTCCCCCAGCCTAGAGAGCCAGGTCTGGAAAAACAGAGAAGACACTTACCTGGCACTGGCCCAGTGCTGAGATCATGTGTGGAAAGTAGTGCATCAGCGCTCTATGTGGGCCACCAAGGACCCGATCTTTCCCTAGGTGCTGTGGTCTAAATGTGTGTGTCCCCTCCAGACTCTGAGGTTGAAATACTAACCTCCCTCAGAGATGGCATTAGGAAGTGGGGACTTCCCGAGGGGATTAGGACATAACTGGGATTAGTACTATTACTAAGGAGAGACCAGACAGCTGCCATGTTCCTTTCTCCATGAAGAGACATCATGAGGAGACACCATCAATGAGCCAGGAGGAGGTGGGCACTCAGCAGACCCAGAGCCAACACCTTGGTCTTGGGGACCAGAACTATGAGAAACATTTCCGCTCCTTCGAAGTCACCCTGTCCAGTGCATTTTGTCATCGCCATGGAGCTAATACACCTCATGAGCAAATCACCCAACTTCTGTACCTATTCTCCGCCTCAACACCTGTGCACAGTGATTGTGGCACCTAACGGCGTGTGACAGGGCGAGTACTGGCACAGTCAGCACTCAGAAATGCCCAGCTACATTAGGGTGACTGACTGGGTTCTCGCAAACAGCAAAGAGATGGGTTGTCACCGGCACAGGAATGAATAAAGCAGTGAGACTCAAAGGAGTAAAATGCCTATGCTCAAAAGTTGCCCTCAAGCAGGGGCAGAAGTAGGATCCAGACTGGATCTTGCCACCTGCGATATCTGTCCCTTTGCTTGGTCTTGACCATCTATCTCCTTTTCTGCCAGGGTCAGGTGCCAGCATCACCCCAACAGTGTGATATGCGCCTCAACACCTGTGCTTCTCCTGGTGGGCCCTGCCTGCAGCATATGTCCACTTCAAAGACCCTACCCAGCATGCATTTCCCACACTCCTCCCCTCTTCTGGCTACCATTTTGGTTTCTACCTCAGAGGAGCCCTGAAACAGCATCACACAAAGACACTACTGTCAGGGAAGTGGGGCTCAGGGGGCTGCCTGACTCAGCCTTTAAGGGAAGTGGTTTAGAGAAATAAAGCGAACTTTAAGAATACATTGGAAGATATTAACCCCATTCCTAGAAAAATGGTCTCAGCCATGATCTTGGCACCTCTAGGATCTATCTAGGGAATTTGATGGAGGGCAGGATTCTTGCCGTAAAGGAGAACCTTGAAGCTCTGGAGAGAGCCAGTGAGCTGCAGAGCTACAAAGCCTGCTTTCTGCAGAAAGCAGGTTGCTCCTCCTCTGGGGGCCAAGAGGAAGGACAAAGCACCCTGAGAGGGGCCACCTGTCTCCTGAGTGACCCCAGCAGAGCCTGACCTGCCTGGCTGAGGGGGCTTCAGAGGAGCCGACCCCAGGCCCAACTCAGCCCCATGCTTAGGGATGACCCTTTCAGCCCTCACAAGCCACAGTCCCTGTGGGGGCTGAGGAGACACAAAGCCACACAGCCCGAGGCCACCAGAGAGAAGGCAGCAGGTGTGGCGGCTGAGAAAGCTGTTGTGCTGATGACGCTGCATCTGGGGACAGAGAAGCTCAGTGAGGAAGCCTGGCTGAGGTACGGGGCAAGCACTTCCCCCTGAGGAAGAGCCAGCTCCCGCCACAGGACTGACGGTCACAAAGCCAGACAGCTGAAGTGGGTATACCAGCGCCACCTCTGTTAAATAGTAGTTTCTACCTTGCAAAGCTGAGGTGAAGAGAGTGTCTATATGCAAAGGCACTAGTGTAGCCTCTGGATTCTGATACCTAATCAACACGTGGTCACTGATATGGATGTGGTCGTGGATTTTCTTATTTGGAAACAATTAGGATGCCTTGGAGAATTCAAGGGACTATTTTGCAAGTTTTGAGGATTCTGGTTGAATATCAAGATTTCAGAGAAAGCAGCGACTGACAGGAGTGGTGGCTGTGTGCACCACAAGGCTTCCAGGGGCGAGGACTCTTAGCAGGGGGTGCGCGTCCTTCCTCAGTGGCTGATTGCAGAGCAGTGCGTGGCTGATTGCTGCGCTGAAACTGTGCATGGGGCAGGGCAGCCCTGAGACAGCCTCCCACGTCTCTGGACTCCATTTCCCAGTGTGATGAGCAGAGCCCCACCTGCCTGCAGCCCTCAGGTACATTACCACTGCGCATGTAACTTACCTGCGCGTGCCTGGTAGGGTAAACGTGTCTGCGAAGAGCTTGATGCTTACCTATGAGTGTGTGTAGGCGTGATTGTGCATGTGTGTATCTGTGTGTGTTCTTTTTGGGGGTTGTCTGTGTGTTGTGAGTATATGGAGCTTGGACAGCTGGTTGCCCCTAGTAACTGTATGCTAGGATCTTCCAGCAACTGATCTCTCCTGGAACGACATCTGCTCGCTCACCTTGAATGACCAAGAATGGTCTGGTGTCTCCTCTTTTAGGTCCCGGCCATTTTCATCACAGATTTCTACATCTAGGGTTTTTCTTGCTGCTGAGAAGTTTCCTGTCTCTCTGGAGCTCAGTGTTGAGTGTCAAGCTCAGAGGAGAGAGAATGAAAGCTGTGAGGCTGGGGCGATTTGTCCTGACAGTTGTCCCTTCCTCTTTGTAGGCAGTGACTATTAGCTCACCTGATTTATCTGCAGTATGTGCTCCTCTGATAAATAATCTAAGATACCACCAAGAAAGCAGAATAATTTTAAAAGTTAGTGGCATAGGAAAGAGCCATTTATCTAGAGTTTCTTGGTATAAGGGGTGAGGATAAAAATCAAGCATAATTTTGTTATTTAAAAACAGCTAATGGTATGAAATAAAAGAACGTTTTAGATGTAAAAAAATGCAGTTACATTAGGAACAGAAGTGCTTCCTCTTATTGTAACTGAAGCAAGGAAAGGTCAATTAAAATTTTTTCAGCTTTTTAATCTAATCTTGAGTCACCAAGGTGCAGTACAAGGCTTTCAGACACAGATGCTAAATTCCCGAGCTTGTACTTACAGGAATGAAAGTTTACTTGAAACAAAGGCAAAAGTCTGTGATTAAGCAACCCTTGTTGGAAGCCGAAGGCCACACAGAGACCCATGTTATCCTTTAGACATTGTCCTTCTCCATTGTTCAATGAAATCTTTAACAATATTTAGCTATAAGGTACCATTATGACATGTATATAATATTGTAAAATATGTAACACTCTTTCTATTATGTGTTATTAAACTGAATGAGTTTTAAAGGAAATGACATAGGAACTAAATATTCCTTTGTCACCATAGCTGCTAGACCTACTAGTCTTTTCTTCTTTGGTACATCTTTATTCTTCTTTCAGAGCTTCAAAAGAAAAAAAACTTGTTTGCTATTAGTTTTGCTGTGGCAAGATCCATAGGATTGAAAATGTAAAACCTGTACAGCTTTTCCTTTAAAAAAGTCATTCTGGGGGTTCCTGCAGCTGCACCCCTCATTCACGCTTCTGCTCGGAAAATCTAGGTAGGTCTACGCTGTGTTCTCCCACCTGCAGTCCGAGGAGCTCTCTCCCAATGCTGGAGAAGCCCACCACTGTGCAGAGACGGAAGAACAAAACCCAGGAGTTCTCGGAGTTGTGAGAAGTTGTGATCTCCATCATGAAAACCAACTGCCTTGGGTCAGCCTGATTTTCCCGTGAAGGTCCAGAAGTCACAGGGGATCTTTGGGGTGCCGTCAGTGGGAGTGGGGAGCACACACGTGAGGGGGTGGAGGAGATTACTCCAGGCTGCGGAGATGGGTGAGGGTTGCAAATGTCCATGAGACAAAGGTGCCATAGGTTCTGAAAAAGCCACATGTTGAAAAGTCAAACTGGGGTTCCTCTGAGAATGACAGTCCCTTAGCTCTGAGACCCAAGGAAAGGTAGCAAGGTATCTGCAGACAGAGCGTAGAGATGAGAGACACAAGAATTAGCTGAAGTCAGCCTAGGTAGATAAGACCTCCACTGAACGTGATGGGTTACAAGCTAGGTCTCCCTATGAGTCTCCTGAGAACTCAACCTTTCAAAGGCATTTGTCTTGTTAACTTGAACTTAGAATTGCTGCCAGTTCTGTCCCTTACACTGTCCCCTGGTTAGTGTCAGTGGACCCTGGATGTGTCCCCATCCCCAGGTGCATCTGAGACCCACTTGGGGAGTGTAATTTCCCCCTACAAGTATGTGTGTGTGTGTGTGTGTGTGTGTGTGTGTGTGTGTACCAATGGGACAGAATCCAGCTCACACCCGGGGGCTAGTTGACAGCATTTCCTCATCCCAGAGAATAACAGTGTCGGGAGCAGATAAGTTTTATTATTAAACAACTTTAATCCAAATGCTGATTATTATTTGCAGTGTCTGAAGGCACAAAATATACCTAAAATGTATGGAATAGTCTAAACAGAGTTATAAATCCAAAGAGCAAAGCATGAAAAAAGATACATTCTATGAGCTGACACAGAAATCTAAGTTGGGAA
>PVLD010011502.1:52507-65046 GCA_004027595.1 Dinomys branickii
CACACACACACACACACACACACACACACACACACACAATTTCTCTTTCTCCGTAACACCCATTCTAAGCAAAATCATCTAAGCAGACATCTATACCTTTGAACACAGGGCATCTCTGGGGAAAAAAACAGACTGAGGTGTGAGATAAGGCAGTGAGACACATATACAGAGTATTGACCTTCCAGGGCTGGTTCTCCCAAGTGCTGATGAATGAATGCAAAGCCTGCTATTTCTTAGGAGTGAGGGCAGCAGCCTGCCTAGCCTCTGCCATGTACACCAGGCTCCACGCTCCACATATTCTGATGTCAGTGGACCATCTCTGCACTAACAGCAGGCTATTCCCAGCATTCAAAGAAAAATAACATAATTATAAACACCGTCTTTACCGGGGTGCTTTAGCTTGATGTGTGATATGGTCATTCCCTACTGCTCCATCATGACACTAGGGACTTTAGGAAAGAAATCGATCCTGGGCTAGTTATCACCCTCACAAATATATCTCTGGAGAACTCTACAAGGCTGAAGAACAGGCGATTGATAGGACTTTGGTATTTCCCCATCACCACAGGCCCAGACACTCCACTCCCTGATGACTGCTGGGGGTGGGTCTGAGCCCCCTGCTCTTCAGATCTGGCTGCGGGCTCTGTTCTCCACCCTGACAGATTAGGAGGGCGGGGACACCTTTGTCTTCAGAAGGAGAGGTACTGAAGTGTCACGGCTCAAATTCCTCCAATTACTTCACTGCTGATGGTTCTTTCTCCGGTTCTACATTTCAGTTGCCCCAGAAAGGGCAGTAGAGGGAGGTGAGGCTTTTATCATCTTAGGAAACAGGGTTTCCAAGCAAGTTCACTAGCTCAGATGTAGGCCTGAGGGTCTCAAAGGACCTGAGATTCCTTCAGCCTGGAGGAATTCTGCCATGTCCAGATGACTGCTTGAAGATTCCTGGTTTGGAAAAGGTGGTAAAGCCAGAAGTGGGAGCTAGGGCCAGGAACTGGCTGTCTTTGGGTGACTTCCTGAAGGGCCCGAGAACCAGAGGCATGCCTTGACTTCAGGCTACATGCAGCTTCTCTAGGAGATGGGAAGTTTTTGTCTTAGCTTCACTTGGGCTTTACTCCTAAGAATCAAGCCTCTGGAAATTCCCACGTGGACCCTCTTTTCTGTTCCCCAGCCACCTCATCCCCTAGGGGGCACCTGCGGCAACTCCTTCCCAAAACACTCTTTACCAGAAATCAAAATGCTTCTCCTCCCTGCACCCCACTGTGGCTTATCCTCTCACGTGGACCACGGGCCCAAATCTAAGTTTGAGGCTTTCCTTCCCCTGGATTCTTGGCACCGCTGCCTCACCTGATCAGCACAATCAAGCATACTTCATATCTGCTTATCCCTGGGAACCTTCTACCAGGCCAATCCCATCTCTGCCCAGCCTCTGCGACACAGTGATGAGGCCTGCCCTTCTTCCCCACGGGCTATTGGTGGCCGACTCCTCTAAGAAAGTAAAAACAAGACCAAAAGAATGATACAGGAACACGTAGGCGTCAAAGCCCTCAGAGCCTGTTACCTCAATATGGGTGGCTTCTCTGGGGCTCAGGGGCAGGTGCACACACCAGTCCCCATCCTGAGTTGGCCAGGCTGGGATTGCTCTCTGTCCGGGGCAGCTCCTCAGAGCCAGGCCAACTGGAAGAGTGGGTCACCTTCCAGCACAGTGACCCCATGGACCAGCCGGGGCTGGGTCCAGACTCTCTACCTACCCAAGGAGACTCAAGGAGGAACGAGAGGCCAGGAGCAAAGGACGGAGGGGAAGCTGGCAAGCCGGGCAGCCAGCGGCACTGGGGGCGCCTCGTCTTCCTTCTCCCCAGCAGGAAGGGGCTCCTCATCTGACAGCCCTTCCTACCCTCAGAACGGCCCAGGAATATGGGGTTCCTTTGGCACTTCAGAATGATCACAAGTTCGCCTTTTTATTCATAGAGAACAAAATTTACAAAGTCATTCATACAGTTTTTGTGGGTTTTTTTTTACTGACTTCGAAAATTGGGAATATTCAAAATACACTTTTACCCCACTCCATTCTGTCATTATTTACACATATATACAAGAAAAATGAAAGTCTGTGTGTGTGTGTGTGTGCATGTGTGTGTGTGTGTGCGTGCGTGTGTGTGTGTGTGGTCTGTGTTGTTGTTTTCTCGTATTAAAAAGCTCTGCTGGTCGGGTGGGCGGGCGGGTCGCGGGCAGGCGGTGCGGTCAGATGGATGTGCCATGGGAGGTGTCCAGAGCCTCTGGGAGGACGCCCCCAGGCACGGGCTGGAAGGACATGGGGATGGGGGTCTTCACCGGGCTCTGCCGGAATAGCCCCCCATTGGGCGACCTGTGTTTGCACTGGATGGAGGGCATGGTGGCCGAGCTGCTTAGCGGCAGCGGCAGGTTGCTGCTGGGCCCTGCTGAGAGTGTCCGGCTGGCACCGTGGCTGCTCTGCTCCGGCAGAAAGGTGCTGACTGAGAGCTGGGTGTTCTGGTACTCCCGTGTGGGCTCCAGGGCCTGGCTGGGTGCCAAGCCTCCCATCTCCAAGGCTGAGAGCTCGATGGATGCAGGGGAGATCTGCTTGTGAGCAATGTCTTCGTCCATGAGGCTGTTCATGCGCCGGTGCACCTGCTCCAAATTCACCTCTTTGTCCTGGAGGGGAAGACAGGGAGGTCAGGGAGGACCTTCAGGGGCCAAGGCTGGCTGGCAACAAGTGCAGGGGCCTTAGAAGCATTAGGCCTGCTTGACCTCTACACAGAATCACCCGCCCACCAAGGATGGCTGTCTGCTACCCAGGGATTCCATAGGCTAAGACACGCAGTAGAGACCTTTGTGGCACTGTTCCTGTCCTTTGCACTCAGCTAAGAATCGCTGCCACAGGCAGAGGAAACACTGTGACAAGATGGTTGGAAGAACTGGCAGAGACAGAAGGAGATAGGTCAAACCCCATGAGAAGGGAAGGAATGGTCCTTGGGCACCTAGCATGTCCCCTGCAATTGCCATTCAGAACACTCAGCCCCACCTTGTACAAAAGGAGGTTCAGTGATCTCACCCTTGTCACTAGCCTTGTGGATGCCAGAGGTAAACTGGAACCCCAGAGTGAGACAGGCATTGGTCTTACCAGGTGACCTGCATTCTCCCCATCATGTCTCCAGGGAGGCTGGGTGTGGGGTGGGGACAGCTCCCTACCTGGAGGGCTAATGGATATAGGATTCTGGGTGAGGATGAGGAGTGGGAATGGTGAGGAAAAGGACTTCCAAGTTGGCAGACTCTCCTGGTATCGTGGGGCTTGAGGCTGCCCAGATGGGTGGTCCTCACCTGGATACTGTCACACCATTGTGAGTGTCATCACAGAAGCTTGATTTCTTTTCTGTAGAAACACACACACACACACACACACACACACACACACACACACACACACACACACTACCATATCATCCTTTTCAAATTGCTTGATTTGCTCTCAGTGTCAAAATAAACTGAGGTGGTCACACTACTTGAAAGCTCAGGGAAGAGGTCATCTATTCATCTATGAATTGACAAGTGACTGGCCAGCTGCCCATGAGAAGAGCCAACTCAGCTCCCTGCTTCTAATCTGGAAGCTGCAGTCCTATTTGCAGCCACACGGACATCATCGGCCCAGGCAAGATGAGATGACGAATGCTGTTCCTTCTCACATGAAATTCCAAGAGAAATACCACATGAAAGCTCATTTTCAAGAAAACCATGTGTGGGCTGGAGGTACAGCTCAGTGGGCTAAGTGCTTGCCGCTAAGCACTAAGGCCCTGAGTTCGATCCCCAGTCCCGGAAAAAAAAAAAAAAAGAAAAAGAAAACCATGTGAGTTTTCTAACACTGACACCATATATTGAAGAGAGGAACCCAAGCCTTGTCCACCTTGTAGAGGTGTTGGAAATCCCAAGAAACTTAGATGCTTTGATATGTTTTCAGAAAGAAAAAGCAATCCTGTAGAATAAGGTTGCTCCCATGGCTGTACTGAACTCTTCTGGGGCTGGGACATGAGCAGTCTCCTGATGAAAAGGTATCCTGAATAACTGAGATGCATCTCCATCATCAGAATGCACCCATGCAGGGCTAGCTTCCAGGAGGACTCAACCCAGCATGTCTCATGCTGGCAAGGAACTGGTGTGGCCTCTGATTTTTCTCCTTGCCCCAAATTCTCAGCAGGGGAATGGGGACCACTGCCTTACATCTTAAGCTGAAAGCCAGCAGCTGGTGCTTGACTTCTGGCAAGACACCTGGTATCCTCTCAAAAGCTTCTCCCAGAGAAGGAAACCTGATGACACCCAGAAGACAATGGAGAACTTGTTTCAGGCAGAAAAGAAATCAAATAGGAGAACACCTGCTGGGAAAGAGGGTCAATACAATTAGGCTTGGTTTCAAGGATGGACATGAAATCAGGAGTCATGGGCAATACCCTAAGGCAGAGTCCAGATTCCAGGGATCACAAGCCCCACACAAGCACAGCTCAGCCCTGGAGATGGGAGACCACTTCTTGAGTTGAGGGCACCTCTAGGGTGGCAAGTGTCATGGTGAAATGGAGAAAAGTGACTGGAGGACATCAGGCTTCTACTTTTCCTGGCTAAATGCCATTCATGAAATGCTTTCATGACTCCTCCAAAAGTCTGTTACCACTTACTCTTCAATTTAGGAGGTAAATTCCTAAGAGGAAACTTTGGAGATAAATTCATCATAAGTTGAAAATATCCCAAGACTGCAATGCATTTCTTCTGTCTACCCCACCCAACACCATAGCTCAGCCACATAGTACTCTGCAGAGTGTGGGCTGCTTCCCCTCACAAGTGGCTAGCTGAAAGCTGTGGCTCACTGAAGCTATCTAGCACTGCCAAAGAATAAGGTTCCACATTGTGCTAGGCCACGAAAAAATAAAAACGCAAATATCAAAGCATGATTGCCACTGAATGCACATTGCTTTAGAACTATCCTAGAGTTGAAAAATACTAAAACAAAGAACGATAATTTGGGGACCATTGATAAATAATAAACTTAAGTTCTTAATTATCTTCATGATTGAGCCAGCGCCATGCAACTTCCCCCTTTCTATGCATCTTATGTTTTGCCTTTTATAGAATGACTTTAATAGTATTTTATAATGGTATCATTGCTCTTCTCTTAAAGAAGTTCAGGGCTTATCTTTTGAAGAATTTCTGTCTGCACTGGATAACAGCTTCCCAGGTAACTTGCTCACCTACCTAAGAGCCAGGACTATGACCCCAGCAAAGAAAACAGGACTGAATCTGAATCCTGAATGAAGGGATAAAGTGACGGAAAATGGCTGGTGCTTGTACTGGTCAGTTTTCCCATGGCTGGGCCAAACGTCTGAAACCTACAATTAAAAAGGGCAAATTATTTCTTTGGCTCAGGGTTTCAGAAGGTTCAGTCCATGGTCACTTGGCTCCAAGGCAGAAATATCATGGCGGCAGAGCAAAGCTGCTCAGCTCAGAGTGGCTGGAAGCAGAGCACAGGGGAACAAATGTTAGAGAAGATGGAGCAAGGGACCAGATATGGTACCCAAGTTCACACCTAGACATCCCTAGAAATGTACTTTAATAATCTTCCAGGTAGCTCTCAAGCCATTCGAGCTGAAGATCCAGCTTACTAGTTATAGTGTCCCCTTGGGTAAGCAGATGCGATTTCCCCAGCACTCTGCTCTGGGCCACTCTCCTAGCTCCTGGGTCCCAGGTCTCTGGACCAGCTCCGATTCTGCTCTTCACCAAGCCTGCAGCTCAGCCTCCTCGTGGCTGCTCTGAGTTCCTGTGAGGCTTCTGCTACAGGATGTGGTCTGATACAGGACACGGTTCCTTTATCTGCATTAGCCACAGTCAGTGTGACCACTGTTTTGGTAAATATTTGTATCCATAGATATTTTCATGTCAAAAGAGCTTAAAGGAGTGGCACTAAAGAGTGTGGAAGCTGGAGACAATGAAATAATTTCAAATAATGTCAAGGTTTAAGCAGATAAGTTTGTCTTCTCTGCAGCCAGCAAAGGTTGAGAAGGATAGACAAGCAGGATGTCCTCAATATAGATTTGTTTCTATAGAGCGAAAACTGGTGACCAGCTAGTCCTGGGGATCATTGAAGGAACTGGTTAATTGCACAATCTTGCCTTTTCCTCCTTACTGTTCTCACTTCTGGACTTTAAGGTCCCCTTTGAGGATGAAGGAAATAAAGTTTAAAAGTGGAATAATTAGCGGCCAGGAGCAAATGCCTTGGTTCCAGCTGTGTTCACTCTGGATTTGGGCAGTCAGAAGGGAAAGCCTGGCCCTTTTACTCAGAGTCAATTAAGTGCTGGGTCAGGGGAGATTGTTTAGGAGGAGTTTTTTGTTTTGCCAGTGTTTAAAGAGAGAGAAAGGATAATTTCCTGTCCTGGAAGGCCAAGGAAAGCAGGGATTTGAGAGTAGGGGCAAAGAGGAAGGAACCCTTCCTACCTAGCGCCAGCAAAACAAACAGAGGGGGCTTTCTGCAGGGGAGACAGACAAATCAGAATCTTCTGAAGAAACAGTGTGAGGACGGAGGTGTCTTGGGAGTGGATCCCTTCACCACTGAAGCAGATGCAGAGGAAGAGGACAGGTGTGGGGTTGGGAAAGCACTAGGTCCCGGGCACCAAGCTAGCATCTTAAATGTGCTGGGAGAAGCTCATCCGGTAACAGCAAAGCACTTAGAATAAAGACCAGCCTGGGAGTGAGTACAAGGGTGGCCAATTACCTTCATGTTAGGACTCCCAGAGGAAAGGGTTTAAACAGTTTCTTCAACTCACATAATCTTCGCTTACCTCAAATTAAGGAGGGATGAACCAGTCCCCGGGACTGCAAGCCTGTGCAGTGCTCCCAGTTGTGGTTATTCATTAGCCTTTTAACCTCTCCACATGAGGACACCCAGCAAATGTCCACACCAACTGAACAGAATTTCCAGGGAGAGTTTCTCACACAGAATGGCTGTCAAAAAGCCAACCTCTGTACGCCAGTGGGACCTCATTCAATTCAGATCCCATAATCCTCGCAGCACCAACATCAAGACGAACTGGTAGAAGAGGGTGCCGACAAGAGTGTCTCCCATCAGGGATTTAAATGCACTTGAAAATGGGTTGCACTAAAAGCAGATACTTCCCTGACCCCCTAGAAAGCAAAGGTAGCCTGTCCGTCTCTGCGTCCACTAAGCTGCCGACAGGGCCAGGAATGAGGCGCCAACAGCAGAGGGCCACCTGGCTTGGGGTCCTGAAAGCTCTGTGTTCCTGCATCATCTGGGGCCACAGACAGCACTCACAAGGTCAGTCATTACATGTCTACCTGTACCTTCTGCATCTCTGGTCAAGGACAGAGAAGGCAGGTGTCATCAGCTCACTCAAGGAAAGAAGCAGAAGTGATTGAATAAAATCCATCTTGTAGACGAAATGGTGTGCTCTATAATGTTATGCAAATTCAAATAATGGGCCTTTTTTATTTGAACTACATTCGTTTACATCCTCATTATCCCAAGGTTTCGGTTTTCAGCCAGGTAATGACAGCTGTGGAAAGAGACCTGGAAACTTATTGCTGCCTTCATTCATCTACCATGGGTAACTGACCTACTCAAACATCCCTGTATATGACATAAAATTCATTGACTGCATTTACCCACGAATCGGCTGCATTCCAGCTCTGCATTTCTCACCCCATATTAAACATGACAGCAGATGCACCAACAAAGGTTACTGGGGAACCTCTCTCAGGCGTTGTCTTGCAGAAAGATAAAGTTCTGTAATTAAGCCACTGTTCACCAATGTGGAAATAATCCAGTGTATTGGAAAACGGTAATTAACTAAACTATCATCTATGTAACAGCCTGTTACACGGGGGACTCGTTAGAACTGACTTTGTTTGGAGTCCAACAGCTCCTATTTTAAGTTGGGCAGGAACAAAACTAGGGATGAGGGACTTGCAACCTGACTTGGGTGGTTGTTGGAAGCATTCTTTGGTAACCACTGAGCCCAACCAGGTAGTAAATGAGACCCAGTGGCTCAGAGAAAGCCACCAATGTGATCTCCTTAAGCATTGCTCCTAAGATTTATGCCAGGCTGGTGGTCTGAAAGTCATGGCTGGGTAAGAGCAGAGCTGAATGTTAAGTCAACAAAGTGATCTCAGGGGATGATGGGCAGTTTTACAAAATGTCCATGCACAAGAGTTTTGATCATCTTAATTGTACATTTGCAGGGCAGGGCCATGAGAGGGAGACAACAACCACTCCACATCACAGGGGAGAGCAGCAAGGACACAGAGGATCTCCGCTTACACAACTCCACGGTAAGTGGAGATTAGAAAGAGAGCTCATGGCCACCCAGCTCCAAAACCATACTCTCTTCCACTCTGGCAGGCCAGATGTTCGCAATCCCACTCTGGAAAGGTGGTGTGCAGTTTTGGTGGAAAGTTTTCATCTGAGGTAGGATATCACAAGCACACCCAGAAATTGTAGAGATTAGGATTGTCTAAATATCCTGAGTCTGAGCCTTTGGGAAATGGGGCTCAGGTATCCACATTACTAAAAAGCTTCAGAATTAATCACCTCTAATGTGCAGCCAGAACTGCAAGCCATTGATCCAGCTTCAATGATTACACAACAATCTAACATGAATAAAACTTTCTTTATAGGATCCCAGACTGGTTCATTCATTCAGGAAATACTTTTTGAGCTCCTACTACCAGAGGAGTTAATACTCTTGGTAAAGCATTCATCTTTGATTCTTGGCACATGGAAGATGCTCAATACTTCAGTAATATCCATCATTCTTTAACAAGTGCCTCCATGTTCAGGAGAGTGGGCAAAGGCATGGGAATGTGGAGCTGAGGTGGTGCTGGCAGATTGGAAGCAGGGACAGGCTGGTAAAAAAAAATTACTGGCAATGAGGAATCACATTCAACAAGTGAGGTGGCCAGCACTCAGAAGCAGGGCAGGCTTGCCGGTGAGCTGGTTCTGAGATACAGCATGATGTGTAGTGAGGGTGCACCGCCTCTATACTGGAAGGCCCTGGGCAAAGGCCCGAGTGACGCACCTCCATTCTCTGTACCCTATGTCCTGCTTTCTGACATCAACAGCATAGCTATTGCCCAGGCTCAGTTCTCAGCACAAGAGGGAAACCAGGGTTCAGAGAATAGAGTGGCCATGCCAGGAGTGTGGCCCATGGAAGAACTGAGTCCACCCTTCATTCCCAAACTCTTCTGGGAAAGGCTAGCAAGAAGCCATGATACCTGCCCCCGCCCCCTCCCCCTCACGTGCGTGCGTGTACACACACACACACACACACACACACACACACAATCCCAGTATCTCTGGAAGAATATACAGTTTGCTTTCCAGCTTGGCCCTGGTCATTTCTGTCCCTTCTCTGAGGAGAGGGATGCCTGCCTTGAATGTTTCTGAAGAGGGTTAAAAAGACACAAGTAATTTTCTCGCTACTGTATAGGGAAGGTGCCCTCAGGTGAGACTTGTTTTCTTTACAGCCCTCACTGTCCATGTCCATGTCCTTAGGAGGAAGGATCCCCTTGGCCACCAACAACCAAGCACAGTTCTGGGACAGGTATATCTGTAAGTCACTTTATGCTTCTTGGATTGGTATAAATGAAGAGAGAAAAGGTACACAAGGGAAAAGCTCTGCATGGAGTCAAGAAGACACCAAGGGAATGGGGGCACACTAGGGCATGGAGTTGAAGTGGGTCTCTGGGACTGGATCTTTCATAGAGAGAGGCGTTCGGGGGCTTCCTGAACAGGGGCCAGTTGTGACACAGCCTTCAGCCACGAGGCCTCCGTTAGCTCCTGTCTGCTGTGGAAATGGGCTGGGGCAGCAGCAAGGCAGGAAGTGACAAGAAACCCACGCTGCCCGCCCAGTGATGAATGCATCCTCTCTTGCTCCTCGTGTCATCTCCCATTTGTGTGGTTCTCATCTTTATTTCATGAATATTTTATTCTCAGAGCAATGGCTCTACATCCCCCATAAATCTAGCGGGAGGCTCTTTACTGCAGCCTGGAGCTTGGTGTGCTCACCTGCACTGGGTAACTACATAATTGTCTGATTCCTCAGAAAAAAATATGAGCTCAGAAGTACATGAATATTAAGGGCCGAGTGCACATTACTACTCTTCCTAAAGTAGGTATCTAAACTCTGAAGATGCCCCGCGCAAGCCATTAAACACAGCTTGGGCTCCACCCAAAGACAGGTTTCGGGCTCTTAAGAAATATGGCCAGTGTCCCCAAATGAAACATTCTGTGAGTAACCAGGCAGTCACCTAATTGCAAATGCTGCTCCATAGACGGGGCAAACAGTAACACAAAATGGGCCTACGTTAAATACCATCATTACTTTTCCAAAGGTTTTAAAGACATGGCTCCAAAGTACTGTCATTTCAGCCCCTTCCCTCATTCCTGTTTGAGACATGGTGAGGTCCCAACCCTTCAGACTGGTGGCTCAGTCCTTCGGGCAGATCCCACTGCCTCCTCCTCCAGCCTCTTCTATCAGCAGCTCCCTCGTTCCCACACTCCTGATTAACACTTTGTTTATCCCATCCTAATAGCAATTTCCCTTCTCATCTCCAGCCCTGGGATTGGTACCCGGCCTGGACACTCCCTCCTGACAGCTCTGAGTCCAGCAATTCTTCCCACCCATCCCCCAGCCCCACCATGCTCTGGCTGGAGGTGGGGCCACCCTGAACTTTGGTGGTACCTGACAGCCTTGCAGGCAGCCCTGACCAATGGGATGGAGGCATCTTGGTGAGCTCTGTGCCTCGTCTGCCCTTGAGGAGGTAAACTTCCTAAGGGGAAAGGCAGGGTCCCTATAGGAAGCTTGTTAAAGAAAGAAAAGAGAGTGGAAGTGAATATCTCTTTCAAAGATCAGAAATCCACAAAACAGGGAAAAGATGAAATGTTTCCACGCATCCCTCCTTAGCCACACAGAAAGGGCAGAATGAATGGTGGCTGCTGTGCTAGATGCCGCTGTCAGCTGGGCAGAAAGACCTACACATTGCACTGTGCATCCCATTGTCACTGGGACCCTGGATCTATGTCAAAGTCAGAAGAGAAGAGAAGGTACTTTACTGGCAAGGAAGGTTGCTGTGTCTAACAGCATGGTCATCTCTGATTGTCCTGGTCTCTGTTTGCCTCCATCTTCCTATCGTGCCTTAACAACGACTGTCATTGTCACTTCCTCACCTGCCTCCCAAATGCGTGCATGGGTGTGCGTATGCACGTACTGCCCCCATCACAATGAACTCTGGGTGGTCCAGGCAGGAACTATCACTAAGTAGAAACTAGGAAGTGACTAGGACTTCCAGCCTCCCCCAGGACCTACTGGACCCTGTGACGTAGACACCAGCAGGACAGCCATCTCCAAGACAGTGCAATGCTCACCACCCTAAAGACTACCTCCTGCTCCCCTGACCTGAGGGGCATGTGTACAAGGAAATCAGGCAAGAGACAGAGGAAAAAGTCAGAACCCCCGAAAACACAAGCAGGAGGCACAGTATGGCTTGGCTAGTGTGCCTCCCATCTGCCCAGTCCTCCCTGTTCCTACTGCAGTAGCTTGGGGGCCACCCCATCCTGTTGCCCTCAGAGGCTTCTGTTCACCTTGGCCTGGCTGGTGACAGCAGGAGAGGGCGCTCTGGCTGTGTTGTGCAGAGGCTGATGAGGTAGACCAGCTGCAGAGGTACACGGGGCTCCTCCCTAAAACCACTCATCAGAAGAATTCAAGGGCCTTCCCAGCAGCTTCTTCATATAGGATTTTCTATTTGCATATAAAAGCTTGAGGTGGAACCATTAACTATTTCTTTTAGTAAACTTTCCCCAAATTTTTCCTTCTTTCCCTCCTGTGGTCCAGGAGTGAGCAGAGAGCTAGCGGGTTGGTGGCAGAATCAGGCCTCTCGTTTCCTTGTATGGGGGCATGCAGAAGGCAGGGGAGGAGGAGGGACGTCCCTGGATCATTTCAGACACACTGACGCAGCAGTGGCCTCCTTCCAGGCAAGAGGAAGGAGGAGGCCAGAGAGCTCACTGCAGGGGGTGAGTGGAGAATCACAGCCACCACTGTCCTCCCAGGGCTCCCTCCCGGACACTGAAGGAGGGTGTGGCAGCAATCACTGCAAACCAAAGCCAGGCCCCAGGTGGCCTGTTCTTATGGCCAGAGGCACCAAGCCCCAGCCCTAGGTCAGGCTCAGAAGAATGTGGCCACCAGTCTGCATTCCCACCAGCAGTGTAATAGAGTCCCTATTTCTCCACAGCCTCGCCAGCATTTGTTACTGGATGATTTTTTTTGGAGAGCAGTTCGGAGATTTCTCAGCAAACTAGGTCTAGAGGTTCCATTCAAACCAGCTATTCCCCTTCTGGGTATTTTCCCAGAAGATCTGAAAACATCATATCACTCTGATATATGTGCACCCATGTTTATAGCAGCACAATTTGTAATAGCTAAAATGTGGAAGCAACCCAAGTGTCCATCCACAGAAGACTGGATTAAAAAACTGTG
>PVLD010011503.1:0-64911 GCA_004027595.1 Dinomys branickii
GGATCGGCCCTGGCTCCCAGCGTCTGGGGCTCTCCCACGTCTCGCCCCGGCAGCCTGGTCCGCCCTACCACATCTCCCCTGGCATCTCAGAGAAATACGCCCAGTTTAAACTTCCCAGCCGAGGTCCCGGCATTCACGCTCGCCAAGTCTGTCTCGAGCTGGTGGTGTTTATCAAGGAGGTTCGCTCCCTTGCTGCTCACCTGGTCGCCATCTTCCCCGGATCTCCCAACACTTTCTTTTAAAATAACCAAAGGGAACGTTACCAGGAACATATTGTTTAGAATCTATTTTATTAAAAAACATGTGTATTGCAACTGCCAGTTTTTCAAAAGCCCTACCACAGATATCATTAATACACACTCAAGAATTAGGTATGTCCTAATGCATTTGATAAATTACTATTTACAGGCAAAAGTGACTGAAATCATAGCTATTTGTCAAAGCAAGCAAATAAGTCTTTATTTAATTTACTATCACTAAAATATGTATTTATAAAGAAAAACAGGAAAGACTATAATGGCTTCAAATAATAATCTTCTGAAATTATCAGTATTGTCAAAGTGGATATAATAGATATTTCTCCAATATTAATAATTAAAATGTTTCTTTTAAAGGAAAATGACTTAATTATTTTTACTTTAATAAAATTAATGTGTTTGTATGTAGCATGTGTATATGACACATAGCTATACCTTTTAAGCATCTTCAAGGTTGGTGCTGCTTCTCACTCCAAGTTTATACTAGAACCAGAAGGCTAAACAATTTCCCTTTCAGTTGAGTAAGGAAAAAAAGGAAACTAAAAGGATTTCTCATCAGAATATTTTTCTTATTATTGGTTGATAATGATCTTTAGAGGTAAAATAACTCTCAGGTAAACACATTTTCAATTAGAGATTAAAATCATCTATTTTACATGCACATCTGTGTGTGTGTGTGTGTGTGTGTGTGTGTGCGTGTGTATGGCATATTAAATGCAGTCTTATCTGTTTATGGCTTTCAGGACTATAAATGACAATGAAATAAGCTATGCAAAGTAGTCTTAATAAAGGACAAGACAAATTATGATTTTCCATTATCATTTTAATTTTCTGTCAAAATATCCAAAGCTCCCTTGACATCAGATATAAATACCTAGGATGCAAACCCACAAAACTGACTTAGTACACTATGTCTTGGTCCTCTTGTGCTGCTGTGACAAAATATAATAATTCATGAAGTAAATGAGTTTGTTTTTCACATTTGTGGTGTGATCACTAATTGTGATATGTCAACTTGACTTGGAGAAGAACAACTTTGCAGATTTAGTAAAGTCCTGAGTGTCTGTAATGGTTAACATGTAGGCTACAGACTGAGGGAAGACCCCGGCAGGATGTATCCTGGATAGAATACAAAGGCGGGAAAAAGAATGTCTGTCCCTTTTCACTCTGGAGACGCTCTGGCCTTCTCCTTTGCTTCTGGAGATTGGTTTCTATTTCCTTCAGTCTTCCTGTGCAGACCTTTGGCTTTCTGACGCAGATTCACACCAGTAACTGTGCAGTAAGCTTCCAGACTTTTGGCTGTTGACTACTTCTGGATCTCTGACTCCTCAGGGTGACCACCTATTTCCTAATTCTTCCACTTCTGATTCTCCAGATGGCTTCTGGGACTCTCTCCCTTCTCATGCTGTAAGGCTACCCCAGAAACCCGTTTTATAATTACACGAATGTATTTTGTATGAATTCTCTCCCTCTGGAGAGCCCTAACTATTAAATCTGTAGACTTAGAATGTTTAAGATCAAACATTCTAAAAAGGTAGGCTTGGTGTGTGGTGAAAGTGCTCTGCTTCTGAGTAGATGCCTTGTTGCTGTATCCTCACACTACAGAAGACAGCAAAAAGGACCCTGTGTAAAGCCCAGATATGATGGCCTTAATCGCACTCGTAAGAAAGAATCCCTCATTATATAATCACCTTCTGAAGGTCCATACTCTTGTTTGAAGAATTATATCTGAACATGAGTTTTCAAGATAACAAAAGCATTCATATATCATTGCACACTGTCATTTACAAAACTCAAACAATTGAGAATTAATGTATTTTGTTTCTTAGCATAAGCTGAACAGGATTACTTTACCCAGTGCTCACCTTGTTCTTCTCTTTGTAGAACTAAGAAAATGAGGCAAGCACTGTCTATGCCTTAGTGAACTGTCAAGCACTTTCTAAATATACATCACTCAAAATTTTCAATCTTATTCTTTTGATGTTGTAAAATATCTCTGAGATTCCTTTTTTATGGATTTAAAAGAAATAAATTGACTGCTTAATAGTAACTCTGGGCATCTGTTATTTGTGTAGTGATTTGTGGACTGAAAAACCAGTAGTAAAATTTGTACTTTATACAATTACTCAGAGTTAATATGTTGCAGTAATAGAAGTTTTACCTAACCAAATCATGATAATGAAATTGTGTGCATATTTGGAATTGTGCATAAACAGGCTACCTCTCATGTGCATGTGTGTGTGTGTGTGTGTGTGTGTGTGTGAAATTTTGAGAACAATTTGGTACTGGATAGTTGTTTCATTTAAAGAAAATATCCACTGAATATCAAAGAAACTCAATCATTTTATATTTCTCTACTGTACAATTAAATATGTCATCTTCAATGTATCTTGATATACCTGATATTTGAAACAATTCAAAACTGAAGTTGGCTTCTATAGATTTAAATAACACATCTCCCACTTGATGCAACAAAATAAACCAGGTAATATAATGAAGAATAAAGTACTTATTTGTAATAAAGTGAATGTATATCCAAGCATGTAATAGTGCTTCTGCAGCCCATTTTGGTGGCCCTCTATCTGGGAAAAATCACAGAGAAACTATGAATAGTCACAGAGAAACTGTGATGCCTTGAACTCCATGGAACCAGTGAGGTATGTGGTGTGCTCAAAATATACTGTGAGTGTTTAAACTCAACAACATTCTTCCACTAATAGATACAGGTGAGTTCTAATATTCAACTCATTATAAATGAAGTTTTTCTCCTGTGCACTTTTCCAAAATATATGCATGTTTTATATTATTTAAAAAGTATGGAATTATAAGCTAAAATAATTTAATAAGCAAATATATTAATTTGTGAGGTTTTAAAAATTTTCTAGATAAAATACCTTTTCAAACTATACCCTTTGATTATTGCACTAAACAGGAAATGAAATGTATTTATGAATTTAATCCCAGAACTCTAAATTTGGTATGACTAGCAAACAAGTTAAAAAATTCCAAAGCCTCCACCTTGAGTGCCAGAATTTCATAAATTCTCCAGAAGTAAAATATTTTTAAATACAGCATTATGCACTTTCTTCCCTTCCTTTCTTTCTTTGTTTCTCACTTTCCCTTCTTTCCTTCCAGTTTAGTCTGTAAATCTTGAAGGTAATAAGTAGATAAAACTAAAATTCTCAAGGACCAATATGAAAGTACACATCTGAAAATTTATATGAAATTTTCTAACTTTAGATATGAATATCTCTGGGGACTGTGTCTTTATACCAAGATTATTGAACTCTATTATGAGTGCTTACTTGGTAAACACTTCAACAGCAGAAAATTTGAGAACTTGCCAATAATCAGGATGCCTTTTATTTCAAAATTTGTGAATTATATATTCTCCTCCCCTCTAACCCTGTGCTCTGCAGTAATCCATGATAAAATCTTCTGGATAGAAACTTTAATTCTGTGTTGAAAGATAATAGAAAATTCTACCTTTTAAAATCAGAGTAAGTTCTAAGTTTAGTGTATAATACCAAATTATTTTTGGCATTGACTTTTATTTTTTATACACACTTCATGATATTTGAATTCTAGTTTTGGGGTATAGAAAGTTTGACTATATTTAAAATTGAAACTACCAGACCAGGTGTGGTGGTACATGCCTGTAATTCCAGCACTTGGCTACATAGTGAGAGCCTATCTCAAAACATGACCCAAGACAAAAATCAAAAGTACAGCAAAATGGAATGCATAAATCCTCAATATTATTGATTTGTAATTCTTAAATTTAAAAATTTGAAAACAAATTTCAAAAATTTTTACTTTTAATTATGGCCCTTTGCTTCACAAAAAATTATGATAGAAAGTGAAAAAATTCATTTTGAAAACATAGTAATCTTTAGTTAAAGATGACACATATAGTAATGAGAAGAACATTTTTGTTAATGAGCACATCCTCATTCTTAAGATTCCATTTGCTTTATAGTCTATTTTCAAATGCAACAGTCACATCTTGGGTCATTTTATTTTTAACCTACAGCTACATTTAACCTTTAAAATATGCTCTGAGCAAGGTGTAGTGGTGCACACCTGTAATCTCAGTACTTAGAAGGCTGAGGCAGAGGAATCATTGAAAGTTTGAGAAGAGGCTGAGCTACAAAGTGAACTGCAGCCTGAACTGCACAGCAAGAGCTTGTCTCAAAAACACACACACGAAAACAGTTTGGGCTTCATGCTGATATTATTACCTTTTAAACAGTCTTCATGTAAATTCAGAAATTCGCTCTATTTACTCTCACATCATCTCTGTATCCACAGTAACAGTGTTAACAAATCTCCAGGGAAAAGAAGACTCTAAAATAGAGAAAACTCCAAGTTTCAGATATTGGGTTAGATGAGATAATTGTGCAATCATTAAACACCAGAACTCTGAACATAAACGCACAGATGCCAACAAATGCCAGCACCAGGATTTCATAGTTTTGAGGCCGTGGCCAGTTATTTACATTATCAACGCTTGAATCTTTCACTCACAAGTTATACTGATAGCAATACCTACAGGAGAATTTAAACAGATGACGAAAAATTGCTCTTCACACATTATGCTCAATACATCCTAGTAATTATTATGAAAATTATAAATCTTTAATTTATATATTCATTTTAAATGTTTCTTCAGAGAGTCTGTGATTTTATGTTTATTTATCCTTGAACAATATGACATAAAACATACACTTGATAAGAAGTGTACTGACGCCAGAGTTCTAGACTTTACTTACGAAAACGGATATAGTTGGAGAAAAGTTAGGAAATGTTTTGGAAAACTGCTTCCAATATTGGAAGGATGTTAGTTTTCCAGAGGGAAATATACTATAATTACTTACATGACCTGGATGTCACAATTTCACCAACTATAAAAGCTGTGTTTAAAATTAACTTCCTATTTTCTCTGAGGTGGGGTTCCAGGAAACAGTGATTTCATTTAAATTAATTACTTCCGGTTAGTCATTGGAAATTCCCTGTAAGAACAAAAAAGGAGAGCCGGGGATATAACTCAGCAATACAAGCACCTGCCTGGCAAGTGCAAGGTCTTGAGTTCGATTCCTGGTACGAAAAACAAAAGAACAAAAGATGAACACTTTTAAAAATAAATATTGTATGCTGATCACAGCCTTTTTTCTCATTGCGAAACAGTTTACTATTTCACCCAATAATTCTTCATCATTATGGAGAAAGCAGTGCTCTGAAGTACAACTCAGAGACAGTGCATAAATTGTTCAAAGCACACCACAGAAGAAGACACACTTGTTTCAAGTAACCATCTTTCTTTTCCACAAACCACAGCCATAAGCACATGTATCACATTTTTTCATTGCATTACATAGAGTAAATCAAGAGAAACTTCTTAAATTCATGCTGTTCAGATAAAGATAAAACAGAGCAAGAAACATAAAATGGAGAGAACTATTTAAAATTAATTTAAAAAATTTAAAGGAAAGACAATATTAGTTTGGCTGCATTTCTATTTTTTGAAGTGAGATTTAATTTTAAAATACTCATTTGATATTTACAGTAAGAGCAGTTAGTACACAACAGTGAAAGTTATTCTGTGTGTTGTCTACATTGTTTTTCAAAACTATACTTCAGATATAACTTTCAACGTCTAATTAAATTCAAATACATTTATTGTATTGTATTTTTGGTTATAATATATGTGATAACAGACTAAAGATATGGTTTCTGATAAAATATTTATCTACTAAATATGTATTCTGGTCACCTTTGATGTCATAAAATCATCAGCCCTAAGAAATTGAAGAATACATAAAACATATCACTGGAAGACCTGAAGATTCTAGGTGTATGGGTTTTTAAAATAAAAAAGGAAAGATATACTACTGACATTCGTTTTGAGTCTGTGATTTTATTTTGTCTGTATATCACCCATGGTAGTAAGTTTCACAGGTCTGACTGCTGGCAGCGGTATTATGCTGAAGTCCACTTGTAAATAACCTGGTTTTTACTTTGGTCTTTTTGCATATGCTCTGGGGTTGATCGATACAGCATTTTGTTTCTAATTACTGACTCCTATTTTATATCTTTTTATCACCTTTTATTCTCCTTACTGTTTTACATTTTACATAAAGAAATTAATAAGTAAGATGCATATGAACTATGGCATGTTTTATAATTGCATTTTATTTAAAATGTAATAATAAAACAAGAATCAAGGTCTTGCTAATGGGCAGACTAATGACAAAGAACATGTAAAATGATCAGATACGAATCTTTTCAGATACTTACTTGGATGATCCTATATTTTACTAAACCACCTGCAAGGTAATTTCTATTTTGTAAGTTCATAGGCTATTCAAACTCAAGACGGATTTTGTTTACATGATTAAAAAATAGAAGAAAATTATTCATTTCTATGAAATTATGATGAAGAAGACTAATCCTACTTTTAGGAAAAAAGAAGAAAAAGAAACATAGGTTTAACCTCAGCAGAACATGTTTGTTTCAGAACAACTCTGAGAAGGACCACCCTGGCATTTAGACCAGGGAAGATCCTCTCCCACAGGCTAAGAAGGGGAGAGTTCTGTGAAGGGGCGCTGGGGCTACCTGCCAAGGACAAGACTTGAGTAACAGTCCCCAAAGACAAGGCTTGGGCACATGCAGGAGTGTGACTGCTACCAGAAGCAGTAATAGCATGAGTTACTGGATCAGCTGTGCCCAGGGGAACTTTAGAGTCATCTCTGGCAGGAGGCAGTGGTCAGATTCCTTCACGTGTGACTTCCAAAAAATGCTTAATAGTTGTTATGAGGTAATAGTTTATTTAATCCCGATACTATACAGCAAGTGGTCTATGGTACATACAGTCTAAAAGCTAAAAAAAGCATCTTTGATGAGAAATGATGAAAACTTATATGATTAGACGTTATATTTCTTGCCTTTTGTCTTTTTCATGCTTATAAAGTTCCATTTTATCCTATTTATGTCTGTAATTAAAAATAAATATAACCCTTTGTGTTAAGCTGAATGGAGTAATTTAAATAAGTATTAACAAAAATGCAACATTGATCCCTTACCTCCTTCACACGGGTATTGGAAGAGATAAAAAAAAAAAAAAAAAGCATCACTCTTTCCAATTCTTGAATGTGGTCAAAATACAGAGGAAGGCATTTGTGAAAGACCAATGATCTTAACATAGTTATTTTCCTCTACATTTGCTTTCAAATCTCAGTTAACAGGCATTAGTACTTTACACTAAAAGCCAGTTGTCAGGTGTCCTCTTCCCAGAGCCATATCCCATTTCATTTCCAGTGGTGTTAGTTACTTTTTTAAGGAAAATTAACAATGAGAAATTTACTTCTTCTATAACTGCTTCTTTTTTGTAATCATTACTATATGAATAAGAAAGAGTTTGACTGAAGAAAATATTTTCCTATAATTTTTTTTCTTGCTGAGTATTATTTCCAGACCTAATGGTTTGACTCTTTATAGTAGGTGAGAAAATTGAAACTATGTCAAAACCTAAGTGTATAATTTCTGTTATGAGAAATTGAGATTATTTGAATAGTGAGATCTACTGTAATATCCTCTCTTCCATCTTTCCTTCCTTCCTTTTTGCTTCCCTCTTTTTCTCTTTTCTTTCCCTTAGGCTAGCTAACACTTTGACAGTTTTGTTTATATTTTCAAAACACCAACTTTTAGTCTTCTTGCTCTTTCTACTGATGTAGTCCCTGTGTCGTTTATGTCTGCCCTGACTTTTGTTATTCCTGTCATTCTACTATCTGGGGATTAGTTTTTCCTTGAGATACAATATTACATTTGAGATTGTAACCATTTGTCAATATTCTGTCTTCTCTCAGGGCTACGTTGACTGCATCCCCATGAATTTTAGTATTTTCATCTTCATTTGTTTCAAAACAATTTTTGATTTCCCTTTTGATTTCTACTTGATCTTTGATTGTTCTGTGGGATGTTATTTAATTTGCATACATTTTCTGATTTTTAAATTTTCCTCCTGTTACTGATTTTTAGTCTTACAACACTATGGTCAGAAAAGAACTTTCTTACATTCCTTAAGCCCCCATTTTCTTGCCTAACATATGATCTATCTTGGAGAATATCTGTGCTTACCTCAGAAAAATTTTTATTCTTCTGTAGTTTGATGGAATGATCTATCTATGTCCGTTCATCTAATCTAAACTGTAATTCAAGTTTGATGTTTCTTTCTTCGTTTTGTGTCTGAATGACCTGCCTTTAAAAGGGAAGTATTTAAATCTTCTGCTATTGTTGTACTGTCTTTTTCTCCTTTTGGATCTGTTCCTTTTTGTTTTAAATGTTTAGATCATTAATGTTTTGTTTTTAAAATATGTTTTTGTTTTAAATACTTAGGTTGATTTGGGTTTCATACATGTGTATAGCTGTCATATACTCTTGATGAACTGACTCTTTTATCTTTTATAATATTAGGGTAATATTTTGTAGGTAGCAGTTGGGCTTTAGTTTTAAGTCCACATAGTAACTCTCTGAAGAAATTAACTCACTCACATTTAAAGTGAATATTAATAGACAAGGGCTTAATAGTACCACTTGGTTCATTGTTTTGGGTTATTTCATTGATGATTTGTTCCTGTTTTTCTTATTTTGTGATTGGATGAGTTTTCCATAATAATGTGCTTGGATTCCTTTGTTTTGTTGTTTGTGAACCTACCAAGGTGTCTGCTTTGTGGTCACTATGAAGCTTACGTACATCTTGAAGCTATAAGCAACCAGTAAGCTGATAACAGTTTAACCTTGATTACATACCTTTTTACTTGCACACCACACTTTATATTTGTGATATCTTGATTTATACTTTTTAAATTGTGTGTCCAACTTAGTTTAGCTATAGCCATCTTTAACATTTTCATCTTTTAACCTGCACAGTAGAGTTATATGTGATTCACAAAGCATTATTACATAGAATACAATAAATTTGACAATATAATTTTGAGTGAATTTTATAATTTCATGTGCCTTCATGTTCTAGTTAGTGCTGTTCATTTCAGCCTAAAGAATTCACATTCTCTTTTGCATTTTATCAAAGGCCAGTCTACTGGTGTTAAACTCCATTAGCTTTTATTTAAGAAAAACAATCTCTTCATTTTGGGAACACAGCTCTTCAAAATACACTTGGTTAACAATTTTTTTCTTTTGGCCCTTTGACTATATCATCCTATTCCCTCCTGGCCTTCAAGATTTCTGATAAAATATCCACTAATAGTCCTATGGTGATACAAATTGGTTGATTCCAACTTTGGCATACTAACAAGGAAATCTACCTGTTCTTTTCTTTTCTTTTCAATTCAGTAAAATGTTTTTTCCTACAATTGAAATAAAAGTTTGAAGAACTTGCCCATATTTTTAAAACATGCCTAATATTTTAAATGAGTGTCATAAAATGATGTCAACCAACAAATTATGTTTCCCCATTTGTTTTCCCTGTAATAGCCATATTTATGGGCAAGCAGGTGGTTAGACATTGGCTGGCCTAAAGAAGAAAAGAGTGGGTCCAAAATAGTCTGTGCTGCCAGCTAAGTAAAGAAACAAAGATGTCGATGTGTAATCATTGCTTAGATCTCAGGTCCAGAGTGATCACATAGAACACAACATTTTTGGGTCCCACATTGTGTCCATTCTTTCTGATACCTGGCCATCTGACCATCTCACTCCAGAACAAGGCACACTGCATTTCTGGCTGCCATAGTTTACAGGCAAATGATTTCAGGAAGGAAAATGTTCTTTAAAGATCAACTTTTGGCCTGGGACCCGGATAAATTAAGAATTTATCTTTTGTAAGTTTCTTACATGATTAAAGTCTCTGAGGAAACACTGACCACTTAAAAAGAACAGCAAGCCACTTTGCAATTCCTCAGTAACTACTAGGTGGTGATAAACATCATAATTACCCCAGTTTTCCAGAACCAAGAATAACTCCTAGGTGCATAAAAATACATCCAAACTTACACACGGTATAGCTAGCTTCATGTCACTGCCTCCCTTCTCCCTTGAAGGTCTCTCTTTACATATACTTCACAGTAAATTCTACCTACACTTCTACAGAGCCTATGTATCTTGACTGAATTCTTTCATCAAGGGAAAAAAGACCTGAGGACTCAGGAAGTGAGCATCTAGGTCTTCACTGCATCAGAACCTGGCTTCCCGGTGACATTTACTGAAGAATTCACATGCTTCAGTTTGAAAACAGTAAGAAAGCAAAAGAAAATTAATGACATCATTCTCAAAAATTGTAAATACATTTCAAAAATGGGATTCATTGAAGTAGTGTCTAGAGGAGAAGCAAAATGGCTGAGTATCGTCACCATCAAAGTACAGCCTCCCTGGGATCTGGAATTCAAACACATGGGGAATAACAGCCTAGCAAAGAGAAAGGAGTAGATCTCAGGGAACAGGGATGTAATGAACAGGACAATTTGAAGCTACAGTGAAGTTGGAGACATAGAGCACAACACAGAGAAGAAAATATCTGGAAAGTTTACCCAGGCCCCTGGGGGGAAAAGGGGGGACAGGCTATCTGTTCACATGTGGAAGATTGAAATCAGACCCATAGATCTCACCATGTACTAAGCTAAAATCAAACTGGATTTAAGACTGTTAAAACAGAAACGTTTCATTCACTGGAAGATTAACTGAATGTTAATAGTTTGTTAGATATAAACAGATCTATAGAAGTAATCAAAGAACACTTTCCCATACTCCTAAGATCACATCCTGAAAATACCCATATCTCTTATTACAGACAGGTTGTACCTATTTTGTGGATTGTACTGGATACCCTTTTCTTCCTGATTCGAGCTCCCCTACTATATTTTCAAATTTCCAATCCTTTGCTAGATTTTATGCACCATTTTATCATGATAAAATATATTTTGCATTCACATTTTGCTCCAGTTGATGCTTTCTTTGTACCCTTATATAACAATGTTTCTTAAAAATATTACCTATAATTAGCTAAATCTTGGAAACAACCCAAATGCCCATCAACCTATTGATTTAAAAAATGTTTTTTAAAAATATAATGGAGCACTACTCTGCCATAAATAAGGATACACTTGAGACATTTATTGCTAAATGGTTAGACCTTGGGACCATAGAGGTTGAAACTTACGTGAAAGAATAGGACATGCATGTGTAAATATTGCATTGTCTCATCGGTGTGAGAAGCTGAAAGTGTAAATAAGAATGCAATTGTACAAGAGATACAGTGAAATGGGAAGAAGTTGCTCAAAAAGAAAGGGAAACTAGAGAGGGGAAGGAAGGGAGGGAAAAGAAAAAAGATCAAATGGAAGCAGAGGCTCGTAATTAAGCAGAGAAAGGATTGAAGGGAGGGAATTTGGAGGGGAAAAGAAGACAAATCAAGGTGTATTGGGTAGAGGTACAACTTTCCTATGATGAATGTGGTCATTATATGGACTTAAATTGTCCAAATAAATTTAATTAAATGTAAAACAATACTACCTACAGGTAGTCTTATTTATTTAATCCAGTATAATTAGATCTTCTTTTCGACCACTGTACCAAACAGCTATGGCCGTCATCAGTGATGACCCGCACACTGCTAAATGCAAATGTCTTCTTTCTCAGAACGCTGATCACTTACTCCATAGCAACATTTTTCTTCCTTTGGATTCCAAGGTATCAGTCTCTTGATTCTCTTCCTTCCTCTATTGCTGGCAATTCCTTTACTATTTCCCCTCTCACCTGTAGGTGTTAGAAATTCCCAGAACCTAGACCTCAGATTTGTACCTTTCAAAATCCATCCTTATTTTCTGGAAAATCTTAACAATTCTTGCAGTTTTAAATATTATACATGTTTATATGCTTCATTCCCTCATTTCATATCTCTTGATCTTTTCCTGAGTTCCAGATTCATAGTCAACTAGTCAGTTTCTAACCTTGAGTATTTAATATTCATCTCAAGTTTAACATTAACAAACCAAAACCCAGATTCTACCAGTGAATTTTGTTGGCTTGAACTTCAAAATAGAGCTGGAGATCACTTCAAGACTTTCTACTGCTACAAGGAAATGTCAAGGCATCAGTTACTTGTTTGTTGCAATATTAAACTGGTTTTTAATTAGTAGCACCATGTTTTGGACTCACTCATAACAATCCTTTCGGAATAAGTAAAGTCATGTCTCCCATAGACAGATGCCTTAAAGAATTCCCTTCTCTCTTACAAGATCGTACATGTTCTAGCCTCCCCAAACACCTCCCAGCGACGGTATTCCTTTATGGCCACCCCCACCCCCTCCCCACACTTCATGTCATTATTTGAAACACTCTAGTCTTTCACAGCATTTCAGTGCGCCAGCAAGGCTGAGGCTAACTCACTTGCACTAGGTCTTGCCTTTGCCTGAAATGCTGGCTGGCACATTAAATTTCAACTTACTTCCTTTTACCTTTCAGCTCTCTCTGGTCCAAAGTTCTTTCTATTATGTATCTCCCAACTCTGAATTTGCTTTCCCTTTTTCATTTTATTGCACTTGTCAGGATTTAATTTCCTTGTTGTTTTATTGATTTAATTTCCTCATTGTTTCTTTATTGTTTTCCTTTCCAGTGAAATAAAAGTTCACTGAGAAACAGATTATTGTCACTACCAGTTACTACCTCAGAACCTGTAAGATTTTCTGACATTCTATGTATATCTGCTGAATGACCAAAAATCAAATGACACACATAAAAATGAAACAAAAAAACCTTTGAATTTTTCTTCCACTTCAAAATTCATTCCATTATATGTCTTCTACTACATTTTACCATGAACTTCATCTTTTTTATAAATCTACACAGAAATGTTCATCTACATTTTTCTAATTTCTTCCTTTGGAGTAACAATGGCAGGGAAAATTTCACACATAACCATTAGAAAGGAATTTTGACATTTATTTTATTTATTTATTTATTTTTGGTCTTTTGAGACAGGGTTATGCTATGCAGTCCAGGCTGGCCTTGAGCTCACTTTATAGCCCAGGCTGGTCTTTGACTCACGACGATCCTCCTACCTCAGCCTCCCAAATTCTGGGATTACAGGTGTGTGCTGCCACGTGCAGCTGGAATGTTGAAATTTAGTTTTAAGAGAGAATGGTACAGAAATTGACTGGAAACTACAATTGTTATAGGACTATCACATATTTTACATGTGAAATAAATCACATTTCCATTTTCAAGCAAATTAAGCTTATTTTAAAATTAAACAATATGCTACAGATAAGAATTTTTGTAAATGATGCTATAGTCAAGTATGTTTTCTTCTTGGGATAAGCTATGGAAACTCATGGATCCACCCCAGCTTTTGATCAGTTATCCTTTGTAATTAATACCTTTGATGGCTCTCTACTGAGTGACATTTGTGATGTTCTTTAAACTAGGGAGTAAATTTGTTGGCATTTAGATCCAGATCCATCACTAACTTTTAACTCAAACTCTTGCCACATGCCCATTTTTCAAACTTAATAAATGAATAAATGAATTGCATACATCACTGACTTTACTCACGATGCTAAGAGGTCCAGTAGAAAAGAGTAGGTTTTGGAGTCACATATATGAGTGTGTAAAATGTCAAGGCTTTCTGCCTTTCCCATGAAAAACTTATAGGAGTGTTCCAGTTTAAACAGTAAAAGTAAGTGCATGAAGAAATACCCTGTGTGGACTCTGTCAAGAGACATCATGGTCATGGTTTCCTCAGCTTTTAACCAAATATTATGCTTACTCTACCATATTATCTTTAGTATAAAAATTAGAGAGTGTCTTTGAAAACTCCTAAAGCAGGTAAATGTTCAGTGTAGGATTTTCCATGCCCTAACAAACCATCCACCCTGGTACCTTTTTATAGCACTGCTCTGTCTCCACCACACTACTTATACTTCTAATTTGTCTTTTTGTTTTTCGGTTTGGGGTTTGTTTTGGTTTTCGATGCCATAGATTGAATTCAGGATCTCCACATAAAACTACGTCCCAAGCTCCATCTTTTTCAAAAAAAATTCTTGAGACAGAATCTCACCAAGTTATTAAATTATTCTGACTGAGCTCACACTTATGATCCTTCTACTTCAGCTACACAGTGTTCTGCGATTACAGTATTATTGGTTTAATCAAACATTTGTAAAAGTTACTTTTTCTCTGTAACCTACTGTATTACTATATATATAACCAATATACACATTCTATTACTGTTTTTAAGTTTTAAACATATGATTAAAAGTTATAAAACTTTTTTTGATTTTGAAAGAGAACAAAAAATAATAAAAAACATTAGAAACAATACAGAATTTCACTGAACAAGATAATAGGAATTCAACCATGGTTGTTAAATAAAAATCTATACTGATAAGGATTTGTGAATGGTAAGATATCCACATAATCAAAAAATGTATTTGGGTGAAATTTTTAAATACATGAGTTTGGTGTAACCATCAATCATTGTTTACTTTCTTGATTAACGTCTCTAACATGACACTGGATATGAAGATAACATTATTGCAATTAAGCTTTAGTGCAGTGTAAACTTATTCATAGGAATGTTAAACAGTTTGCATAGCATTGTTTTCTTCATAAGACTGTTTCAAAATAAGATAATTTTACTTCCAAAAACTTGTGCTCTTTAAATCAGAGTTGCATATTTTATATAAGGAAACCACTTTTTCATCATCTAATCTAGACAAACAGTTTATAATTCAGAATAACTGAGAGCTCTTTTGAAATTACAAGAGGCTCCCTGAAGAAGTGAAAAGCCAGAAATTTGGAGAAGGCTGACTTTGATTAGGTACAGAGATTTTTTTCTCAGTTTGCAGAATTTCTTTCATATTTTAGTCTGTGTAGAGGCACATTGTCCACTGAACATATTCCTTCAATTTACTGAGTTGTTGTTCCTTTTAAACACAACATGATAAGTACTTTGTTATAAAGAATCCTAGTTGTTTCTTATTTTTTCTAAGTACTAGATTATTTTTATATCAGTTGAATTTGTAATCACAACCATTTATTCTGGAGAAAATAGTCCTCACATTGGAAAATAGACCAATTTAAAGAAGAGTTCTTCTTGACATTGAAATCTCAATGAAAAATTAAACTTTCACAATAGTGCTGAATTGGAAATATGATTTCTTAAAAAAGGAATGTTAGAAGCAACAAATGACTATGAAATGCGTTTTTATTCTTTTTTATTTTACCATTATTTTCTGTAACATTTTAAGTTTTTGTTCTTGCAACTTATCTGACTGCTCTGCTGTCAAGATAAAGTTTATGCTGCAAGTCTGAAGGAAATATTGAATATTCTGAGGAGTTTATTATCAATTCTGTTTTCATTGTAACAGATCTGCCAAAATATTTTTCTGTAAGTGACTTTTTGGTAAACTTCACACATATTTGAAAATATTAATATACTATTACAATAAAGAAACTTTTGGCTGATGTTAGAAAAATGTTAAAGTGACTAATTAAATAGATAAGGTCACTAATGTAATATATATATATATATATATTTCTTGGAGTAATTCCAGATGTCACATAGTAAATTTTTCCACAAGAAGGGTACATTTTAAGCAAATCTATTTTAATAAAAAGGAAATATCATTGTTTATAGGTAAAGATTACTTGGTCATAAAAAGACCTGCTCATACCAGGTGCATAAAAACTTTCAGCAACCAAGAAATATTTTGTAATGAAAACCTTACAATAGGGAAGATGACATCATTCTTTAAAGGTGAAATCTCTTGAAGTGAGTATTGTTTTCTAAACTATTTTCTTATTCACACAAAACTCTATGTAGTTATGGGATACTGTACATTTGATGCATGTATAAAATATTTAATGATTGAGTCAAAGTAATTAGCTTTTCCACCTGCCTAAGCATTTACAATTTCTTTATGAACTATAGTTGACTGCAATTTAAAATGTATTTTATGAAGAACTGGAAATTTCTTGAAGATGTCTCTTCTGAGTGACGCACGCACCTGATCGGAAAAATGAAAGTACTTGCTTTTCAATAGTTCCTCCTATGAATATCTGTGCTTTTTCGTCCCTTTATTACCAAGAAATACTTAGCAAGGTACTTTTCCTACCTCATATCTGGAATTACACCTAACACAGGAATTTCTATTTATTTATTTAGTACTTTAGAAACTAATAGAGTATCTAACAGAACCATCCCAAAGCTCCCTGTGAGTGCATTTGATCTAGTAGCTCTATTTCATATGATAATATTTTCCTCATGAAGGATCTCCATTTTCTGAGAATAATTTCCAGTAACTGACGTGTTTATATGCTATGACTGTAAATTCAGAAGCAAATTACATGGAAACACTGAACACAATCATTTCACTATGTATGTAAGTAAATTCAATGTATAAAAAGAAATTAATATTGTTCTTTCATTTTCCCATCAAATCAGCAATATCTGGTAAACTTCTTATGTGATACAAACTGATCATTTTTAACACATATCCACTGCAATGTGTATAGTTACCACTGCATCCTACTGGGCTTGAATCAAATAAAATTAATCAAAGTGGAGTATCTTCACCTTTGTAATACCTTCTACAAACTTCAAAGTCCAACAAAAATCCAGGCATGTCTTCACAGTAGGACTTTTGACATATGGAAAGGACTTCACATTATGACCCAGAACCTACTCAGTATTCTTCTTAACTCAGGCCAATTTCTCATTTTTTATCTGTTGAGAACCTCATTTATTCTTGGCTGAAAGTTTTTAATTGAAATTCTTTTTTAAATGAGGACATGCCAATATGATTTATATTAATTGATTTTACTATTGACTCTTTTTCTCTAATTAAAGAAAAACAATAGTTTATAGAGATTATCTATGCCAGTTTATCCATTTAAATGAAATATATTCTCTTATTAGCTGCTGTTCATTGATAGAAACTAGTGTTTCTAAACAAATTATAGCCTGGTAAAAAGACACAGGCTAGCTTGAAATACCAATCTTCTATGTATTGAAAGAGTTCATTACTAGAACATAGTGGGAAATAAAAGAGTATCAAAAAAGGTATAATTATTTTTTTTTCTATAAGCCAATATTTTTAATATAGTCATTGAGAGAACAAATTGAATTTGGGTAAATAACTTTATGATCACTAGTTATATGTGTCTAATAAATTAGACTCATAAGAAAGACAGAGAATCTAATAGTGACTAAGTAAAGAAGATTCCAAAATTAAACCTCAAAGCAATCAACATGTATTGCCTCAGTGTTTGTGGATTGTGAACTGGACTCTTTAGCTGGCTTACTCTGGATAAGAATCTTAACACAGTTACATTCAAGATACTGGTCATGGCTGCAATTCATGTGGACTTTATAAATCCTCCAGGGATTTGCATGGGGTCCACTCACATCTGTTGACAGACTCTTGGACCTCAGTGGTTGTTGCCAGAAAATCTCAGTTCCTTGCTCTGTGAGGCCCTTCATGGGGCAGCACCAACATGGCAGTTGGCTTCTCAGGAGCAAGTGAGTGACAGGTAAGAGATGCCATCCTGAGAGTTTTAAAAGAAACAAAAACCTGGGCCTTTGTAACATTACCAAGGTGACATTACATGCATAATGTCTTTCATTTTTATATCTAAATTTCTGTTTCAATTGATTTTACCAATCAGTTATCATGTAAAGCCCATACTCATCAGAAGCCATCAAACCAATAAGTAGCAACCATTTAGGACTGTGTCAGCAGCTGCCTACTACATTGTCTAAACAAAAATAAAGACATCTCTCCACTAGCAAATAAATGGGACAAAGGGCATCCCTTCTTTCAATGTAAAGTTGCTATAAATATTATTGGTTGTGTGAGATTATGTGGATTCGCCCACTGTGTTTTTAACTACTTCCCTCTCTTTATCCATGAAAGAAAATTCACCATATGAACGAGGAAAATGTGCCGCCAATGGCTGGTTGCAAAGAAATAATCATTTTGCACCTGGGTTGAAGATGAAAGAATAATTAAATGACCTTTTTCAAGATGTCACTCCAGTCATTTTAGATAGAAGACATGAGAGTTCTGATTTCTTAGATTGCGATATTCTGCATTGTTCTCTTACGTATTTACCTTTCATGTTGAAGGAAATGAAAATACTGTGTGTTTTCCCTCTCTGTATTTAAATTTTAATTCTTCTAATCAGATCTTTTTGTAAAATACTGTTCAATCATAACTTAGTTACTAATAATTTACTCAAAGTGACTGAAGGTTACTGTTAAATATATGATCTGTGATTTAAAATTCCCATAAGTCTACACACATGCACACAGAAATGCTGAGAGTAGATGTTACTGATGGCTGCGATGATGATATTCAACACACCTAATTCAAAAAGGAAAATGATGAAAAACAAGAGAGGAAAACTAGCCCTATGTTCTCATTATCTTTAATCTAGAGTATTGAAAGAAAATGCTTATGAGCTGGGCACAGTGGTGCACGCCTGTTTTCCCAGAACTCGGAGTTGGAGGCAGGAGGATCAATGTAAGTATCAGGACAGCCTGAGCTACACAGTTCAGATTGGCCTTGAACTACACATTGAGACCTTGCCTCAAACAAACAAACTAAACAGACAAAAACCAGAGAAAAATGGTGTTACTAATTTTCTTCACTCTGGAGGAGGGATGATATAGACATTTGATGAGTGGAAAGGAGAATCTCCAAGCATTTGTGACGGGAGTATTATTTAAAACGCCCACTGTATGACTAAAGAAAAACAGCACTCAACAAATTAGCACTGAAAATTGGGAATTCAAAATGTTGATCCATATTTATAAGCAATCTCTCTCATTTGATTCTGAAATTATTGAAATGCGGCCACATGAAGTACTTTGAATTCTAGGAACCAGAAATATCCATCCACAGTAGAAATAGTTTTTCATATTTCTCTACATCTAGGAAAGAGAATGATGGGATAAGTTATGTCTTTTTTTACCTACGGAAGACACTGATAACATTACAAAAGCTAAGTGAGTTAAGGTCGAAATAGGAAAATTGAGAAGCCACTATAAAAGATTGAATAGCTTGTATGTAAAGCAAAGTGGTCACTGTATTTGAAGAGGAACAAAAGACTGTACTGATCTCATCTAAGACTGTACAGTCTAAGGGAACACACCGCTGCTCCTGTCTTGGTTCTGGCGTCAGAGATAGTATTCTGCACTGAGACAGCAATGATGACCTCGCAGCATATGTGAGAATCCTTGCATGTGGGAAGGCTTAGAAAAGACATTTTCCCAAAGGGAAAAACAGCATCCAAAATGTCATTTTGCTCTTACAAAAGCCAACTGGGAATGAGAGGTAAGCTTTCTTAAGCACTTCAGCCATATTGTGGAAACCTGAGAATTAAGTAAGGACTGCTGCTTTGTATATTTTAAAGTAAAGAAACAGAAATACAGAGGTTTTTAAATAACTTGCCTATGGCAAAAATAATAAATAGAGGGGTAGGGATGTGAACACAAGCAGCAAGCCTTCAAAGTACACTGCACTTCGAGGGACTGTAGCGAGCTCTTCTTCCTCTCAAGCAAATAGTTGCTTTTCTACTGGAAAAAGATATCTAAAGGTACTTGTTCAAAAATGTAGGTTCCTTAATACCCATGGCATTTCAGGCTAAGTAAAAATTTTCCAAATTGTTAAATCTTCAAGTAATGTATGGACAACCCAAGAATAAAGGAAGTTGTTCCAACTGTTATTTAAAGAATATCAGTAGTTTAGAAACCAAAATTTGTGTCCCACCACCAAAACCTAAAGCCTGTTCCTTCTATTTGTAATTTTCAGCAAAGTGCTGTCACCATTTCATGCCAGTCCCATGAAAACAAAACTATAAAATATTTAGAAATTTTGTGAACTAATTGTTTAATGCTGACATTATTTAATATCAAATCATATTAGTGTACAGTTCAATAAATTGGACTGAAAACAAATTGATTATATTCAAAATATATCACTTCCTGTATTTTACCATTTTCTTGCTCTTAAAGTGATTTACACCTATTATATGCTTTATCGGAACAATGAAAATACTGCAAGATTGTAAGCAAGTGCATGACTTCTCCTTCAGCGACATCATATTGGTAGATCAAAATTGGGCAAGTGGGAGTATTTATATAGAAATTATCCAGTGGAACAAGCCAGGACTTCCTTTCTTACTGTTACTGGTTATTAAACATTTACCAGCAGACTGTAGCCAGAAACATTTCATGGCCATCTCGTCTATTTTCTACCTGTCCATCTATCTATGTATATCTATTTTTTTTTGTTTTTTCCCCACCTTTAATAATGTATGATTGACAAATTAAATTAAATAGATTTAAGATTATATTTATCTTTAAGGAAAAGTCATCCCTAAGACCTCCATGGATTTCAGGGTCTATTTAAAATGTAAAAACAGAGAAAGAGCAGGAAGATAGCGTTAACAATAGCATGGGGTGATCAAGTCCACAGATCATTATTGTATCAGAAAGTCATTTCCACAGAACAGAGAAATGTCAGAAAAATCAAGAATAACTGAAGAGAAAATGAAACATGTTTTGCATATCCATTTGATGAGATGCTGCTTTAAGGAATGGAGTGTCTTGGAATTCACACTGCCTCTAAATCTATTTCCTTTCAGATGACATGGTTTAGTTTCCAATGTAGCTGCCCAAATTTAAACTGCAGTGATAAACTGTGTATGACTTAGGAGAAGATTAAATTTTACTTTTGTGCAATCAGTTCCACCATGCCATTGGAGGACAGTAAGAATTAAGACTCTGAAGGGGCATCATTTCAAATGCCACCCATAAGCATAAAACATAATTAACATATTTTCCACACATTAGAACTTCAAGTCAATTTTTAAAAAATTTTATAATGTGCTTCGTTTTGAGCCTCAGGAACACTCACCCGATTTAACATTCTTGAAAATGTAGCTTTATTTCACATGAAATTATGTTGACTCAAAGGTGTATGGCTTTTTATGGGAAGTAAATCCTCAGGGTACATGGAGTACAGGCCACTTGGTAATCACATAAACATATGAAATTCCTTCGTGAGTGTTGGAAATTTTATTGACAGTTAAAAGGGATGCATTTAGCATTTAGTATTATGGTTATGCTCATTCATGTCCCCAGATCAATTTTCCAATCCTGCTTTCTCCAATACGGACTTTTCATACAGAAGGAGACCCAGCCACATGCATGCAAGGAGCCAAGTAGGGGTGAAAAAGCAAAAACAAACTGTTTTAGTTTTACATGTGAAAATTTAAAAAGAAACTAAAGAAATTAAGAAAAATAACCGTCCCATGTTTTCACACCAAATTGCTAGTAATTCCAACTCTAATTTACAGCTTCTCACTGCCGTTCAGGTACATTTCTCTTGAAGACATAGTCAGCACTGAGCCACATACAGGACAACAAACTGACCTTGAGAAATGACAAAAATAAATGAATAAAACTAAGTGCCAGAGAAGAGAAAAATATCACTTTCTTGAAAAGGTTGTAAGAGTATGAGTTTTGTGCAGTTTAGTACATCATACCAATTTTAAATTTTAAGTTTTTTATGGGTCACCCTGGAATAGAAAAGCTATTTAAAATCTGTTATAAAGTTTTACTTTAGAGTAAAAGGAACACTAAAACATTTTATATTATAAATTATATTTCATGAAAATAATCTGGATGGAATTATGAGCATGTTGCAGTTTGAAAGACAATGTAAACTTATTTGACATCTATGTTCATTAGGGAGACTGGCCTGTAGTTCTCTTTTTTGTTTGGGTCTTTCTCTGGCTTTGGTATCAGGTTCCTCCAGAAATGAGTTAGGGAGTATTGTTTCTGTTTCAATTTCATTACAGAATTTGAGGAGTATTAGTATTAAATTTTCTCTAAATTTCTTATAGAATTCAGTTGTGAATCCATAAAGTCCTGACTTTTCTTTCTTGGTAAGTTTTGAATTACATTTTCAATTTCATTGATTGATATTTGGTTATTCAGAGTTTTTATATCTTCTCCATTCAGTTTTGGTAATTCACACTTATCTAGGAGTCTGTCCATTTCTTCTGTGTTTTTCATTCATTGAGATTAAATATTTTCAAAGTAGGTATTGATGATCTTCTGAGTCTCCACAAGATCTACAGTGATTTCAGCCTTTTCACTCCTCATTGTATGAATTTAAGTCTTTTCTTTCCTTTTTTGATAACACCAGGTAGGAGTTTCCATTCATTAATTTTTTGCATTGTTTTCCTAGTTTTGATTGTGTTAATTTCTTCTCTGATCTTTGTAATTCCCTCCTTTCTATTGGCTTTGGGCTTGACTTGCTCTTCTTTTTCTAGAAGTTTGAGGTGCAACATTAGGTTTATTTGTACTTTTTCTGTTTTCCTGTTGTGAGAATTCACCACTATAAATTTTCCTCTTAGGACTGCTTTCATTATGTTCTATAGGGTCCTGTGTGTTGTATCTGTATTTTCATTTAATTGTAGATATTATTTAATTTCTTCTTTAATTTCATCTGTGACCCATTGTTCAGAAGGGCATTACTTAATTTCCATGTGTTCATGGAATTTTTGTGGCTTCTTTTGTCATTGATTTCCAATTTCATTGCACTATATTCAGGTAATATATATGGAATATTTCTAATTCTTTTTCATTTACTTAAGCATGTTCTACAGGCTAGTATATGGTCTATTTTAGAGAACATACCATGTACAGCTTAGAAGAATGTGTATTTTGATGTTGTGTGGAACACTTTCTGAACATTTACTAAGTCTATTTGTTCACAGGTTTGGTTCTGTTCTGATATTTCATTGCTGATTTTTTGTCTGATTGATCTCTCTATTTGTGACAGTGGGGTATTAAGGTCCCCCATTAAAACTGTGTTATTTCTTATTTGATTTTTCACATCTATTAATATTTGTCTTACATAGTTGGGTCCTTCCGTATTTGGTGCATACATATTTATTATTGTTATCTCCTCCTCTTGAAGTTTTCCCCTAAGAAATATGTAGTGATGTTCTTTACCTCTTTTCATTGTTCTGGGTTTGAAACTCAGTATCTGTGAACAGAATAACTACCCCTGCTTTTTTTGATTTCCTGTTACATGGAGAATTTTTGATCCTTAAACTTTTAGTCTACAATTTGTTTTGAGTTAGATATGTTTCTTGTGTACAGCATACTGTTGGATTTTTCTCTCAATCCTCTCTGCCAGTCTGTTTCTTTTGCTTGGTGAATTGATTCCATTTGTATGCATGGTTATAACTGATATGTATTGGTTTATCTTTGTCATGTTATTTTCCTGCTGTTGGTTCCGTTTCCCCCTACCACCACCGGTTTAATGATTTGCTCTACCTGGTATTTTGTTGTTGTTCTTGGAATTGTCATTTTTATCTGTCTAGAATATCTTTCAGTTTCCTTTGTAGTGTTGGTTTGGTAGTCATGAGTTTCTTCAATTGTTCTTTGTCATGAGCATGTCTTATTTCTCCATTAATTTTGAAAGATAGTTTTGCAGGGTTTGTCAATCTTGGTTGGAAGCTATTTCTGTCAAGGCTTGAAATATTTTACTACAAGTTCTTCTTGACTTGAAAGTTTGTGTTGAGAAGTCTGCTGTGATTGTGATGGTCTTTCCTTCATAGGTGACTTTTTTCTTTTCTTTAAGAGTTTTTTTGGGCTGGGGATATAGCTCAGTGGAATAAGCGCTTGCCTAGCAAGCGCAGGGTCCTGAGTTCGATCCCCAGTACCGCAAAAAAAAAAAAAAAAAAAAAAAAACAGTAAGTTGTTAGGGCTGGGGATATAGCTCAGTGGAATAAGCGCTTGCCTAGCAAGTGCAGGGTCCTGAGTTTGATCCCCAGTACCGCAAAAAAAAAAACAGTTTTTAATATTCTATTCTTTTGCTGAATTTCTGGGATCTTGATTATTATGTGTCTGGGTGTAGACTTATTTTAGTTATGGCTAACTGGAGTTCTATATGCTTCACTTACTGTATGTCATATTCTTTTCCCATGTTCGGGAAATTTTTTGGTATTACTTCTGCAAATAATTTCTTATGTTATTTGTTTTGACCTCTGCTTTTCCATTGACACCAATTATTCTTATATTAGTTTCATTGCACCATCTAGCAGCTGTTGAATTGTTATTTCCTAAATTTTTGTTTATTTTCAAGAGATCTTTCCTTCCATGATTGCTAGCTGAGATCCTGTCTTCAAGGTCTGAAAGTCTGTCTTCAGTTTTGTCCAGGTGGTTTTGCCAGCTTTCAGTGGAATTTTTAATTTCCTGGCTATCTGTTTGAATCCATTTCATGCATTATACTTCTTTCCTACATTGATCATACACTGCCTATGTCATCTTTCTATCATTTACTTTTTAGTCTAGCTTTACTCTACATTTGCTGAGAAATTTCTTTATAAATGTTGATATTTCTCTTTTTTACTTAAGAGAGTATTTCTAATATAATTTCCTCTATAATCTCATGGATTTTTTCTTTACTTCAGTTACTATCATTTCAGAAATGTCAGGTGTGTGTCTTCCATTTTCCTCTATATCCTTGTCTCCTGGACATATCTGTGTGGGTTGGAACTCTGTGGTTACATTTTGCTTCAATGTCTTGTCATTTTCCATTTCAAAAGCTTTTATTTTGTTTTCTGTATTGATCTTTGTGATTTTTTTGTTGTATGTAGTTTTACCACTAGTATCAAGGCCTCTCTAGGCAAGGTTTGTTCATTGGATGTCATCTGTGTGTAGCAGGTTCTTGGTTTGTGTCTATCACAAGATAATACCTTTCCAAGCAGGAGTGAGAGCTTGGCATTTGTTTGGCTCATTCCCCAGCCTTTGGTACTGGGATGGGGGAGTATTACTCCAGAACTTCCCAGTATTGTTACCCAAGTGAGAACAACTGATTAAAACAGATATGACATCCTAGCTAAAGTGGTTTTAATAACACTGACAACAACATCAAGCACAATTTAGAAACTGACAAACTGCGGCAATTATTAATTTTGTACCATTAACCATAGAAGCAAAGTTGACAGTTATATAACAGAACTGACTGTGAATTGGGCACTTTCCCTTTGGTAGAGTGGTTTTACCTTGGAGTGGGGAAATATAAGAAGGACAGTGGATAGACCGGAGATAACAGAAAGGAAATAAATAGAAGCCACACTGGAGGATGAAGGATGATCACACAAGTTTTGGGAAACTACAGAAGAGGGCAGAGGAGAAAGAATGAAGGCGTAAGTAAGGGATTATTGAACTTGATAAGAAAAATTAGATTGACTATTCATTCATATGAAAAAATGTCTAAGTCTAGAGTGGCAAATTGTGGAAAGAGGAAATGAAGACAAATAGAGTAGAACAAAAATGTAGGTAAAAGACCAAAAAAGGAAAAGGAACAGGAAAAAGAATACAAACCAGCAAAAAGAAAAGAAGAAAAATGCAATAAAAGTAAAAAAACAAAATTCCTCTGATGTCCACTGAGAGTCCAAAACTACTGGATAACACTGCCCAGTCTGCAGTAGTTTGTGCTGGATTTGGGGCTAATCTTGGGCTCTAGATGTTGGTGCCCCACTCTTCAGCCAGAACTTCCTGTTTGTCTCTAAGTGGCCTCCCCCTCCTCATCCTGCTTCTCATGGTGGCACCTCCCTCCCAGTTGCTGTCTGTTTTCAGACAGAGACAGAAGTCTGTTCCCAGTCCTGTGAACCTCTGGCTCTTCCTGGTCCTTGTTCAGCCTTCTGTGCTCCTCTTCCACCGGCAAGTCTCTGTCCTCTCAGGTTGTTTGCTGTAGGATAGGGAGGGACACCGTGGTATGATCTGATCCTCTGCTCCTGCTGATGCAACCCAAGGCTGCTGAGTCCCAACTCTTAACTCCCCTTCTGGGGTGGGGGTGCTAACTTCCCATTCATTACTGTCCAAGTTCTGCTGTCACCATCACCTACCTCTTCTGTAGTCTCTAACTTCCTCAGGCAAGATGGGCAGGGCGGGGCAGGGGGTACTGGGGTTCCTTCTTGCTGCACCCCTAGTAGCATGGGAATAGCCTAGAGCTGCACAGTTTAGTTCCCACACCTCTCCAAGCACAGGTTACAGGGCAGGGATGTTTACCTGCTCCATTTACTGTGCACTCCTGTGGTCTTTCATCTGGTTCCTGGCCATCCCGGTTAGTGCTCAGGACCATAGAACAAATGGGGAAAAAAGAGAAAACTGAAAAGGAAAAGAGGAGAAAAAAAGAAAGAAGAAAGTGAAAAGAAGGAAAACTGTCTGGTCGTCAGGGAGGAGCTCATGTTGGCAGAATTTATTGCTAGACTGTAACATGTGTTTAGAGAAAGGCAGAAGAGGTGGGGGACCTTATATCCCCAGTTTATACTATACGGTTTGATTTAATCACATTACTTTAAAATGTCCTTTTTTGTCTTTTTCTTTTAAGAGTCCAAATATGGCAGACAGCTGTCTTGATCCCGTGACCCACTGACAGCTGGAGCTGGGTGGGCGGGCCATTTTATTAAATCTTTTAATCTATGTTTGGCTTGATCTATTCGTTTCTTATGTCAGACTGATTTTAGTTTCAGAGTGGATATCCCTCCCTTTTCTTCCAATTACCTGTGTTTTAGTTAAATTTTTCTGAGTACCTCTCAATGAGGCCCCTCCACTGCTCAGCCATGTTGGCTCACCTAAACTTAGTGTCAGAAATTAATTTTTTAATTATTATAATCTACGATGATTCATCTGCTAAGTCAATGTTCTATTTACCTTCACAATGGTCCTAACCTGCAAACTCCTTTCTTCCACCGCCTCTGGCAGTTCACTCCCCTCCTCTCATACCTTGCTCTCCACGCACACTGAATCCACGGAACCAGCATGCACTGACCAAAGCCTCTAATTCTAGTTAGTCCTTTTATTTTCCCATTTTCAAATCTCGAAAATACTTGTCAGAGGTGGCAGATCAGTAAGTACCTTGGTGTACTTGGTGAATTACAGATTGAATCCTTAAAATGGGCATTGGTCAGGGTTGAGGTTTAGCACTGAATCACCAAAACAAGGTGCAGTGGGTCAGAGAGGGGACTGGCCAGTGAAAAAGACAAACCTCTCACTGTCCAGCTTAAGAAGTGCTCGGAGAGGCTTCAAGCCACTCTTTCTGAAGATCCCAATTTATTTTTTAATTACCTCTTAGATAAATAATTGATCTGTTGGTACCCACCATGGGCCAAACTTGTTCCTTTACACAAATTTTGATTTAGTCATCATACATTTTAAAATTTGCCATATGTATGACACAAATGAACGAAAGAGAGGCTTTAAGAACTGTAATGATTTCCGTGTTACTATGCTGTTAGGAAGTGGCAATTCTGAGAATCAAAATTCAGTCTGTTTCCTCCTAAAAATTTTACTCTTTTCATACTACCTGGACTCCATCATTCATGAGACAGAAGTATGAATTATAATTGGAAAGTAAGAGGTTAATTTCTCTATCTGTTTTGATAAACTTTAACAATAAAAGCCAAGATCACATAAGATTGATTAAGGTCTCAGCAGAATTGTGTTAAATCATCTTCCTCAATTTCCTATGGGCTGAGTAGACTTAAGTCACATTAATACCAATTTTTGGTGGAGTCATTTGTTCTATCTTATAGGCAGAAATACAACTCTCTTGGTCTCCTGTTAATTGAGCATGAAGCAAGCAAAGTATGCATCATTCCTTCCCTGTGACATTGCAACTGTTTATTCTGCAGAACTTAAAAGTATGACTATCCCTTATGTTGAAATGCCAAGTGCATGATACGTGAATTATGTGTGGCCCATGCTGGATACCGTAATAAATGGATAATTCCTAAAGATTCATGGGCTTATTCATAAATAATCTCAAATCATAGTAGCATTGGCCACTTCATAAGCCAGACATTTAAAAAACTTTGAAAATTATTCTCAAATACATGTTAAACATAAATATCACTTGCTAAAATCAATTTAGTGGTTTTTATCCCATTTGATTAGTTTTAAGTTTATGTAAGATATAGATTTTTACGAGCTGAGATAGGTTAGTGTTTCAATTATTGCCACAAATGTGTCTCATTAATACTCTGTTAAAAATTCTACTTGGCCTTTATAAAGCCAGAGTATTAAAAAAAAAAAAACAGCATGGTAAGCCACAGGTGAGCAAAATGCAATTTAACAGTGTGTGTTCAGCTTTTATGTTCTTCGTAAGCTAGAATTGATTTCAGCAATTATCCCAATTTTCCTGCATCCCTGGCCTGGGAGTTATTTCTGCTTTACAACTGGCTTTTCTTTTGGTGTTCTTGGAACTCCAGTTATCAAATGTCAGTAGTCTGCCCCCTACTTCAAAGCAGTGTTGCTTAGATACAGAAATTGATGTCCATAAGTATCACATTTCTCCAGGATGTTCTTTTTAGAATAAAAATTAGAGCTTGGATTTCATTCTGCCTCTAAAAAGCTGTCAGGAAGACACTTGTTTTTAAGAATAAATATCACTGAAACCTGTATTATCCTATTGTTGAATCAAATGTGTTAAACAGAAAATAATCTGAAATCAGATCTTTACAATACCTCCCTTCAGTCAAGCCATTTCACAGGGGGACAACCTACTTCCAGAATCACTGCTTCATTCACCACTCATCACCTCCCCCACAAACACTTTCAACATTCTCCTGTCCCATCCCACAGCACACCTCAGCCCTCTACACACTGAGATCTGTAACCTCCTGCAGAGCATTTTCATGTTTCCTGCCAAGGGTACCATTATCACAATGCCCTTTGCATTTGGAATCTCACACTGATTACGTATTACATTTGAGCTTGTTTTGAATTCTCTTGGGTGAGTTATCTTGTGTCCCATTTCAAGGTCTAAATTCTATCATAACAAGGGTTGTTTTAAAACATAGATTTTAGTACTAGTTAGGTATGGCAAGGGCAACTGATGAGCAGATATTTGCCACTGAAAATGAAATTTCACAGATTTTAAGGGAAGATGGTGTACTGTGCTGTTGGTGGTCACGTGGGGTGCAGTGAGGTCAGGAAGGACGTATAAGAAGAAATGGTACAGGTTGGGTGAACTATGGACAAATCTTTACAGTGATTCCATGGAAAGGTAGGAGAAACACAAGCCTGGCCCTGGCCAGGTTAAATAATTGCAGTGATTCTTCAATGTAAGAGCTGTCTGTCCCTAGCTGTCCATATCTGGTCCTAAGGTAGTGGAAGAGTGGCCCAGAGTTAGACACTAGAGAAGGAGATGCTTCTGCGATGGACCCCGTATCAGTTGGTTTGCCTATGAAATACAGGCTCACTGGGGAATTGTTTCCTACCTCTAGGATTTAGCTGCATTTCCCTCTGGCACCTACAAGATCTCAAGGCTTGCATGCACCAGGAAATAAAATACGTGGTTAGTACACTAAAGTTTCTAAATTTCAGGAGGGAAATACATTTTACATGTTGTTTTACTTAGTCCCTGTGAGCTACTTATCAGACAGGTTATCTTGGACAAGCCTAGTTATAAAATCAACAGAACCATTTTTTCCTACTCTTTGTGCCTGTTGTTAATGCCATCCAGTCAAATAACATCAAGAACAAATGTCTAATTGAATGAATGGGTTTATTTCTCATCACAGTGAAGGAAAACACGGGGCATGGGTCATGGAATGTCTCACCAAGCAGGAGTTAAAAGCACTAACTATAAGGATTGGAGCTTTTTTTTTTTTTTTTTTTTTTTTGCGGTACTGGGGATCGAACTCAGGACCCTGCGCTTGCTAGGCAAGCGCTTGTTCCACTGAGCTATATCCCCAGCCCAGGATTGGAGCTTTGGCTTGCTCTCTCCATCAGGTCTGTAACAGAGAGAGCAATTTTGTTTCTGTGTATCTCTGCTCATCTTCTCTATAGAGAAGGCAGCCTAGAGTAAGAAGTAAATAAGTAGAGAAACAGCACATTAACTGTGGAAAGGAGATGTTTTGTATATTCCATGGCTTAGAAACTGTGGATGTTTTGTCTGTATTACAGACAGCAAAATTAGATAGAAATAAAGAGGCAGTCAGAGAGGGACCCAGGCCCCCAAGGGAGTCAGTGCACAAGGTGAGAGAACACACTGTGGCCGGAGGTGAATTGGAAGAGGGCTGGGCCTCAAGATGGAGATATGGTGGCCACGCCTACAGCCCTCCCAAGAGATAAACGGCAGCCTGAGGTTACATTGTAATCACAGCACCACTTGGTCCAGTTACCCAAGTTAGAACATCCAGCCCCATACCCCCATCACCCTCCAGAAAACCCTTTGTTCTCTCTACATTAGAAGTTATAGATAAGCTGATCTTCCCATGCCATGTGCCTCTCTTCCCTATTGGGTCAGTGTTAGTTAAATGACTGTGAGAAACAGTGTGAGGCAGAAACCAGCTGAGACAACCTGCTTGCGCAAAGGCAAATGGCATAGAATTTATTGTGTCTGGGTGCAGGCAGACAGAGGGCAAAAGGGCCATCTGCAGGAAATAAAGAGGAGTGGGTTTTTTTTAATAGGGCTTGAAATAAAAGGAAGGGGCAGTAGGCAGGAAGATTTTAGCAAACATCAGTGGTTATTGCTGGATGTGTTGAGCCTCAATTGGCAGAGTCCTTGAGGCAACCAGTGTAAATATTTGAGTTTCTTTAGATACGCGGGTGTTTGGAAGACTCCATGCTCTCTTTTATGGCATCCTGTGTTTGCCAAGGGCACCAGTGTTGAGCTAAGAACAATGCCTCTGCTGTCCAACAGGTTGAGTATTGGGAGTGTCATGTCCAGATCAAGTATTAGAGTGACTATCCTTGAAAACCTACAAGTTTATTACAGCTTGACCCATAACTACCTATGTTACCATTTTGTTGTATAAAATATCCTTGACAAACAGTCTCAGTTCCTGTGGGAGTCGGTGGTCTCTCCATGGTCCCTGGGAGAAAATGGCAAAAGGATTTAGAAAATAAAGACAAGAGATAGCCAGGGGCAGGTGGAGTTACCTCTTGTCTCATGGGTAAGAGGACTGCCTGAGAAGAGTAGAGCATTTACTCATACCCTCCAGAACTTGGTTGATTTCTGCCTCGCTGCCCAGCAACCAGTGAACAAGTTACAATGGTTTGTTCACTCCAAGGAGCTCCCATGTTCTCGTGTTCTCAGGCTGGCTTCACCCTGCATGAGTAATTATTTTCCAGCTTCAGAGGCTCCCGACAAGCTGCCACTCACTCAAGGAACCTGACAATCTTCCTAGAAATCCAAGAGCTATTCTTAAGGTTATTATTTTCAATAAAACTCTCCTAACCTCCTCCTTTGTGACTTCATTAGTTAATGTAGACCATGAACTCAGAACAGACAATAACATTTATACACAGGCATAATTATTGAGTTGTCATCATAGTCACAAGGAAAGTTTTTCATCTGTAACATTGTTTATGTTTGGCAGGAGAATATGAAGATATCACTGTGAGTAGGATGTTGGTCAGGAATTAAGGAGAGCAGAGACTCCTTTGTCACTGTGATATATAAAACATTAAACTTCTTTATACACATAGAGACACACAAATCAATTCTCATTATTTGTGAATATTGACAAATTTGCTCCCTCTTCCTGAACACTGAATTAATGGATGTTGGAGAAATACAAGGTTAGGTTCATATGTTTGATCACAAATAATTTTGCCAATCAAAACCAATGCATAACCTTGGATTATGTATGTGTGTGTTTGTGTTTGTGTTTAAAGATAACTTGTTTAATATATATTGTTCTTTTCAGTTGAACTCATGGCTAATGAAATGACCAATAAATGTGCAAAACAAAAAACATGGAGCTGAACAGACCACACTATTTCCAGTGTGAGAACTGACACAAGAGTGCAGATCACAGCTTTGTTGGACTTTAGCTAGGAATGTTCACCTGGGTATCAATTTGGGCTGCTTTGTACACACCTGTAAAATGGCATAAGTACTGATTTTGCTTGTTACAAATAAATAATGGTGAGTGAAATTACAAATGCAAAATGCGCATATAATGAGTATTGAGTGCATATATTGCCTCAATTCCTCTGAAGAGTTTTCAAAATAGCATTGTACTGAAAAAAGTTTGAAGCAAAATGAGGTATATTATTTGCTCATGGTCATTAAACTAATTTCTGGCAAAGAAAAATTTGAGCTCAGGTCTGTTAGATTTAAAAATATCATTCTATTTTCAGATAAGAGAAACCATGCAAGAGAGAAAATGTTTTTGTAATCCATCACAATGTATCTGAAAGTATACCTTGTTTTAGTATAATTGTCTGACATGTTTCATATGTTCTTTGGTCTACTAGTCTTATTTTGAATCTGTATATATAATTAATTGGTAAGTCCTTATAAGATAAATAAATGAATCTGATCCTGGAAAGTAAAAGGGGGTGAAGGAAAAAGGGAAAAGGTATTTAAGTGTGTTATGTACATACACCAATTCTCTGCAGTGAATATAATCATTGTGTACTATGAACATGTACTAATGCAAGACAAAAAAAATATAAAAATTTCATTCTTTCCTTCAGAGCATGCTGCTTCTCCTTAAAGTGCATCTGTATTCCCATCTATGCTAAGGCCCTTTTCTTAAGTTTAAGATTATTGGTAATATGTCTAGCCTATTACCAATGTATTCATCCAATCAAGTGGCTGAATGGTGAATACAAGGTTACCTTCTAGTAATTATTGAGTAAATACAGATCATCACCATTGAGCCGCATGGAGTAGAATGCCTAACTACTCCATTTGAGAGTCTACCGAGCCAGGAAACAATATCAGAGCCTTGAATATTGCCTGCTAGCTTTCCACAAGAGACAAATAAATTTTTATGCAACTGTGAATCTGAACACTGTGACTCTTTATCGCTATTTGCCTACCTGCTAAGAAAAACTACAGTCCAGCTGTCTAGCTAGGTTATGACAATTTTGCACTTTACTCAACCTGTAACCCTGAGAAAAATCCTTCTGAATATTATTTAGATAAGAGCTGGGTTGTTCCCTTTTTACCTATGGTAAAGCCAGACATAGAGTCTCTAAATTTTATTCTTTGCTTTCACTAAACTGTTGTCTCCAGGCTCATCCCCCCAAAAGGCTAACTTGATTAAAACTTGTTCATTTAAATTCTAATTTCAGTTAAATTTTTCTCTTTCATTCAGGACCCTGAAGTTAAGCTCCAACTCATTTCCACCTGAGACAAAATCAGAATGAGAAGCAGCCCCTTTTTCTTTAAAATCATTGATGGTAAAAATGTTCTGTGATCAAGTGTCTGACACCTGTCACTTCTAGCCTGGTTTACTCCTTCATGTGAAACAAGATACTGTCCTGCCTGACCTGTGAGGTTCTTGAGGATTTTATGGTCAGAGCATGTTCCTGACCACAGTGGTCCTCCTCTCCCCTGCAACAAGCTTTTTTAATAAGTTCTGTCCTTATCAATGCTGGACTTGTTTTCCAGGGGCCACTATCTCTGTCAAAGCACTCCGATAATAAAATAAGATTAAAAACACAAATGCAGACTGTAGTCTTTGAAATATGCTATTTTCCAGAGATAACCATATATAATCATAAGACAAGGAACATTTTCTTGAAGTTCCTTTGCCTCATTCTAGTAAATTTGAAATTGAAAATGAAATACATTTTCTGAAGTCACCTGACATAAGTCTAAGTAGGTTTTAATCTGGGATTATGTACTTGAATTTGCTAATAAAAAAATCACAGACAAGTAGACAGTTTTAGCTTTTAAACTTCTTAAAGATGGAATACATACAGGACACCAAACAAACTACAGAAAATATCTCAGCAAAAGCTCAAAGTGAAAATTTAAAATGTGACTATTAGTATGAATTACCTTTGGCATTCATTAAGCCCAGATATAACCCCACCCTAAATTATTAACCTGACCTCAATAATGTAGATCATCATAGTATCTTATGCTTGGTACAAAGTTAGATTCTGCTTGCTCAGAAAACACTAACATCAGAGTAAGCATGCTGTCTTTTACCTTTGTTAAAAGGGAGGCAGGTAAGATTGATGTAGTCTGTAAAGCTTTAGATTCCATGCTGATTACTTTCAGATATATTGCTTTCATTCTCTTAATCTTATGGGCAGAGATAACCTGAAGATTAGTACAGACTGAATTTAAGACCCTGCCAACAGACTTCTAACTATAGGCCATCAGAGAAACTATGGACCTAAGACATGTATGGTCTGTGTTAGAACTTTTGCTCTTGCTCAAATGAAAACAGGTTCAAAATTTTCCAAGGTCTCATGACTAGTAGAGCATCTTTGCTCATTCAGAAAGGGATTATAAGGCAGAGATCATGCAAACAAGAAGGGGCTAAGGTAAACAATTAAAATTAAATCTAAGTTTGCTTAAAGCAGAGAGGGTTGTGAGCAGTACTTCACAATGGAAAGTTACCTCAAAGAGTAAAGTAATAAAAAGATGGCTGGCTCTTGAAGTCAAGGTGAAAATAATACTAGACTTTGTCCCTTGACATTTATTTGATTCAAGATTCCAAATTAGTTTCATGATGAATACGCTGGTACAAGAGATGAGTGTTGCCTTTATGAATTATAAAGCAAGTTGATCTGTTTGATTATCATGAGAACTGTTACTTTATTTAAAAGAAACTCCTACCTATGACAAAGTCAACTACTTATAAAAATTTTTCTAATAATGTTCTCTTATGAAAAGCTGTCATAAAAATAAAATATGAATGTAAATCTTAAAAGAACATAAAAAGCTCTGAGATTAAATTAAGAAATATATTTATCTATGTTAAAACACACTAGTTTTAAGTGCTTGTAATCTTTCTGCCAAGTTCTCAAAAGTATGGCATTTTCTTTCCTATTTCCAAATTTTCTTCCTCATCATGAGTCACTCTGTTGTAGAAAACTGTGTTACTTTAAACCGTCTTATTAAGAGATTCACTGCAGAATGTTTGCTGATAGAAATGAAGAGTAGTGATGGTCAATGAAACTACAGGCTTAAACAATATCCTTCTGATAATGTCAAACTCAAATAGAGAGGTTGATGAATTATTGTATAGTCAGGTCTAGTCATTTAAGCTTCAGAAATGAAGGTCTTTTCTTGGAAAAACAGTTTTAAGAGCCATACTCTGAATTGCCTATTAGAAAATAATAAATTATTGAGGTGCAACATATAGTTTTCATTCTTATTCACCAGTGTGAACTATACTGGCCTCTTTGGCCTTTGTTCCAATATATTACTTAACATAGAGCTATGCAACCCTCCAACATAAGGGAGAAAGTCCACTTTAATAAAGATTGAGCATTATACCTCTCACACCGTTTTTTCCTGGAAAAATACAGGGGTTCAACTTGTTCAAATCTTTTGCCCACCATTTATTAAATTTGACTGGCCTTTTCATTTGTGGTTCTTTTAAAAGTTTAAACATTCTGATTTCATGTCTTTTGTTGGCATCATGTAACACAAATATGGTCTAGTTTACCATATTGTTTAAATAGTGCTGTCAGTTTGTTATAATAATGTCATTAGTTTACATTCAGGTCTACATTTCAGCCAGAATTGATTTTTGTACATAGTATGATGCAGAGAATCAAACTTTATTTAGTTTTCCTCTATGGATATACGATAGAGTAACATGGACTTTAACAAAAATCTGTCCTTTCCAGGGACATTACTATCATAAATCAAATGAGCACACCACATGTCCTGCACTTCCTATGCAGTGCTTTTGGCCTACTTTGTCTATCCTTGTGCCCAAACCACACTGTTAATAATGAAGTTTCATAATGTCTTGATACACTACAATGAAACTCCATCAAACTTTTCATGTTCTTGTGTAACGACGAAGTGGGCTGAATTCCACAGGAGATGAAGGAATCTGTTTAAAACAAACAGAATTTATTAATTTAGGCTAGTCACTGCTCATCCCTGACTTGCAGATCAGGAATGTGGGCCTCTGACTGCCTTTGTTCCTACTTTATATACATTTTTGGTTTCCATGGTAACAGGTTGGAATGTTGTAGCCCTGACCATTGTTTTCCTTGTGCCATGTAACCGGGTCAGGCTCTGGTCATGAGCCCAACCCCAATGATATATACTTTCTGTACTCTGTTCTATCTGTCCCCCTTTGGATAACCATACATTTCCTTTATGGTTACAGTGTTTATCTAGGGCCCAGGAAGGGATGAAACAGCACAGGCAAGGTCAAAGGTGGTTATCTGGACCCAGATGTTCTTTGTCTTTGGAAAAGCTTTCCAGGGCAAAGTCAGGACTGCAAGTTAACCTTTTACCACCCCTCTGGGATGTTTCTCAAGACCTAATTTCAGGCTTGCACAAAGACTAGAATTATTCTATCTTAAAATGATAAGCTAAGAGTCGCTGCCCCCCCATTCTCCCCTCTAGAGTATATTTTTCTTTTTAAGAAATACAAAGTGTGTCATATGAAGGTGGCCTGGGCTCTACTTGATATAGAGTTGAATCTTCCTATATGCTCAAATGCATTTGTCACTTTGTATCCATGGCTGTGAAATTCTCTGAGGACTGGAACCGTCAAAGGCTCCCCCCTCCAAGTCTGATCATCTCATGACCCATTGTTGACAATACTCTTTTTTTTTTCACAATTGTCTCCCCCCAGTTATTTCTGGACATGTGCACAGTCCAGACTTGACTAAGATCATGTAATCACTTGCTTTTCGATCTCACAATGAGGAAGGGATACTTTGTCAGGTTGGCCCTTGTCTTCCAAACTGGGGTTTTCCATCTTACTTATCGGAACAATGAATGCCACAGTCTGTTGGGCACAAGGAAGGTATAGGGAAGTACAGACTGGCTAAGTCCAACAGGGTCCATCGAGGGTGCTCGAGGTTGGAGTTGCAGAGGTGTTCTCCTTGATCCATTGGACTGGATGAGTGACGTGAACTTTTGGTTCAAATCTGTAACAGAGTTCTAGGATTGTTACTACTATAGACACATAATATAAAGCCATTATTGGCATACATTTACAGGAATGCTTAAGGGCCTAGCAGTAATTAATGGAGTTATAATAACTTCTTTTCTTGAATAGATGTACATTATGATTAATTCAAAGCTGCTTTTTAATTAATAATCATTATGATCCACTGCAGCTCCTGGGTTTTTATTATATTTCCTTGTGTTCTGGTAATTTAAAATAAACTGTAATTTCAGCCTTCAGAGGGAGATTATTTTCTATTTTTTTAAGAACTCCAGAGCTAACTACCAAAAGGATTAGGTCTTAAGATTTCTCACCTACAAACATTAATTCTTTATGTGACTATACTGATTAAAACTGATAGATTTTAATGATACATGAATTTATTTTAAAGAACAGTGTATTCCTTCTTAGCCAATTCAACAACTTCACATACAGTTGAGTAAAATAAAAAGCCTATAACTTTTTAGGCGGAAAAGTTTAGTAAAACTCAGTGCATGTGTACAGATTCCAGGTATTTGTAGCATAGTGTCCTTATTTTCCTGATGTAAATGGTAGGCTTTCAAGGTAGGAAACAGAAGAATGACCTCCAAAGAAAGACTTACATTAGGATAGATTGAGTTATTTAAATGCTGAATATTGAAAATAAATAATGACAAATCCTAAACAGCTTCCTGAGACACTTTATGGCACTATTAAGACTTTCATAATGGTAGCATTAGTTTTAGAGCTCCACTTTTTAAAAAACTTGCTATTTCACCTAAGTGGCATTGTCTTTAATGAGCTTTGCAGATCTAAATGCTTTGTTCACAACCAGCACACCAGCTTTATGAGATTAGTTCCTTAGAAACAGGAGCTCATTCCCTCTGGCCCCTCACCACTGCCATGGTTCTGCAGACAATAGGCATTGAAGAAGTGATTAGCATCAAAATACACAGAAGAGAGTCAGATTTCTGCCAATGGGCTATTGCTATTTGTAAAGTTAAATATTCTTCCATTGTGATTATAGGGAACTCATCAAATCCCTTTAGTTTCTTTTGTTTCTCCTCCAATGACAAGAAATTTATTTGCTATAACTTCGTTGGCTTTTACTTTACTTTTCACTGCTGCATTGTATCCTAAAATGGTGTAAAGAATAATTACTCTCCACCTTTCTCTTTGAACATTTTTAATGGGTTACATAATGGATGGTCCCAGGAAACTCACTGGTTCATGTTCATCCAATAACTTCATTAATTTAATATTTACTTAGTCCACAGTATGCAGCATACCCTTTTCTAAGCACTGCATGTAATGGAAGAAAATAGGTGTTTATTTCAAGGAGTTTATATTGTAGTCAAGACAACAAACATTCTGTAGAACTGGAATTTCCTCCAACTTGGATTTAGGATACACTCTTCTTCTGCCCATAGATATCAGACTGTCCAACCTTTGGACTCTCAGACTTACCTAGGCAGTTCCTCCTGATTTTAGACCTGCAGCCCTGGACTGAGTGATACTATTGATTTTCCTGACTCTGAGGCCTCTGGACTTTGAATTGAGCCATGCTAACCATGTCCAGGATTTCCACCTAGTAAAAGTCTTGTGGTGGGAGTTCTAAGCCTCCCTAATAAGCTATTTCTCCTAATAACTATCCTCTCAGCTATCTACCTGGCTAGCTAGCTATCATCTCCTGTCTTGGTTTCTTCTACATACAGAATCCTTACACAGCTTCATCCTTCTAGGCCCCAATGTATGAAATACAGTATTTTTTTCTAAAAATAGCCTTGCACTAGAACTATTTATTTCCCTCCTGACCAGAAATTAAAGTGGCCATCAACTAACAGAGGCAGATAGCAAGATCATTTATCCAATTTAAATTTCCCAAATCACTTAAAATAGCAGGCAAGTATTGCCTCCCTGTGGGAAATCTCAGAAGTTATAAACCACCATAGATATTTCCTTGAACAGAAGTCTTGGGCCAAGACAAAGTTACAAAGTGTGTAGGAATTCCTTAGTCTGCTCCAGCCACCATAACAAAATGTCACCTACCTAAAGAATAGAAATTTATTTTTCCACAGCACTGGAGGATAAATCCCAAATCAAAGTTTTAGTAAATAAATTAAAACAAATCAAGGGTGTTTTTTAGCCAAATCAAGTTTTATGCAAGAGGTCTCTGCTCTTGCTTAGGAAACAACTGACTGCTGGCTATGTCCTCCTATGACTTTTGACTGGTCCAGGTAAAAATAAACAGGAACAGTGAGATTTCTTTTCTTTTCTTCTTTTTGTTTTTAAGACAGGGTCCACTATGCAGCTCAAGCTGGCCTTGAGCTTACTTTGTAGCCCAGGCTGGTCTCAATCTCATATTGATTCTCCTGCCTCAGCCTCCAGAGTGGAGTGCTGGGATTCCAGGCATCCACCACCATGCCTGGTTGAAGAGCTAGATTTCTGATGCTTCTTCCTGTAAGAATACTAATTGCATCGTACCTGGGCCTCCCTTTTGGGACATCATTTATCCTCCATTACTTTTTAGAGGCTTTGCAAAAAGACAGAGAACGATGCAGTGTCTCTTAGATGAAAATTGCAATATTACTGAGACACGATATTGTCATATAGTTTTAATCTTTCTGTTACCCTTCTCACTCCAGTTCTTGCTCCATTTCACCTCCAAGCACTCCTGCCAGAATACTTGCAATAAACAGAGGCTCACATAAGCTTGTAAAGTGTATGAGATATGATTTCTTATGCATTATAATGCCTCGCACTTCTCGTCGTTCTTAAAACTTCTGCATTCATGTATGATAATCCAATATGTTAGCAGTTATTTTACCCTGACTACACAATACCAATAAACAAATTGCATTAGCTTGATTATATAAGAATGATATTTCTGAGCAACTGGAAGCTTATCTCTGATACTAGAGATACTATACTAGAGATGTTATACTTTGAATATGTTAAGAAAGCTGAAAAGTAATTAAAGAAACTTCCTAAAATTTTTAAATTTCATTAAGTTCACACAAATGGTACAAGTCTGATCATAACCATTTTCCATCCATTTCCCTATGTCATCATATGACTGTGACAGACACATGTCAATTGTACAAGTTAATGGATTTCACTACGACTTTTCTGTATAAACATTTACCATGTCTACCCTCTCCTCCCCCTCTACCTCTTTCCAATTCATAGCAGCCTTTCTTCTATTTTCAGATAATCTTTTTTTAAAATTCCACATGTGACATAAATCATATATTTGTCTTTCCATGTCTGACATATTTTTCTCAACATCATATTTGCTGATATTTGTTTGTTTAGTTTGTCTTTTTCTTTAACTCTAGCCATTCTACCTGGAGTAATATAAAATATCAATGCTGTTTTGATTTGCATTTCCCTGATGGCTAAAGATGGTGAGCATATATAGACTATTTGCATTTTTTCACTTGAGAAGATCTTTCTCTCATCTGTTCAGTGTCATTTGCTCATCTTTTAATTGGATTTCATGTTTTTATTAAGATTTTCAATTCTTCCTGGGGATGTGAGGAGCACCTGTTTAACATATGAAATCTTGAGAACCAGTAAAAAGCAAAGAAGAAACAGAGAAAAAGAGAGAGAGGGAAAGAGAGACAGACAAACAGAGAAAAAGGCAGTTATTATGCAGTATGAGATATTTATTTGCAAGATATTTTGCATGTTTTGAAATACTTTTGAAATGTTTTCATATTTTACTCTCCACAAGAAGGAGCCCTGCCTGGTAGTAGAAAGAATGGTTATTTTTATTAACTTATTTTGATGGAATTCCTGAATATCACCCAGTTTTATACTAGTTGATGGCCACATCTTTACAGTTGTATTACAAGTTAAAGGCAAAGTAACTATTACATCAATTTCTAATTTAGAAACTCAATGACAGAGTACGTTTCTTCCTTATCAGCACTTAAATTCCTGGATCATGCATTTCCACCTTAATCCTTTTGGCCACTGTCCAAGAATGCAGCCCATTTCTGTCTTTTCTATCGCTTAAAAACTTGCCTCTCTTCTCTGCCTAAATACTCCACTCTCATTGTCCAAGGAAAAATAGATGTACACAGTCAGATCCTTGAATTTTTACTCTACTTCCTTTTCCCTTGGACCCAAGTGTTGAATTGAATGATATAATTATTTAGTGCTTCATGCGTGATAAAAAATGATTATTGTATAACTTAGGGCTGAATTCAGTTGCCAGTAAAATAAAATTCAACTCTGTTTACTTAAATTATGTTTATATCTGACTTACGTACTTTTAGACCGGAGCATGTAAGCTGCTAGGCATGGAGACAATGCTTAGTGTAATTACCTTGGCATTTCAGAAATTCTACCTTCTGCCGCACCACTTTCATATTTGTGTCCTGATTCCCAGATGGCTGCTCAATTCCAGTACATGTCTGCTTCAAGCAGGCAGAGAAAAAGAGCAAGAGGCACTGCACCAGGTATGCATGCTCCCCTTCCTCAGCAGAGTCAAGCTGTATTTACATTCAGGTTTTTGGTCAAAGTGTTTCATGACCATCTCACTATCAAGGGGATTTGAAAATGACTTCTGACCACCAGTTTTGTCAATACAATCGAGACTGTGTTGGCAGGGGATAAAAGGGTCAAGTATATTGTCAGGCAACCAAAAATGGGCCATCAGCCCCTATGAAAAGTCAGGTATTATGCTCGACTCACTCACACACAGGTTTCCGCTTAGGGATCATTGTCATTGATACTGGTAATGCATCTTTTGTTCAGAATCTCGCTATATTTGGCTTTCTCTACTTATTCTTTGACTGTTGGAACCACGTTGAACTCTCGAGTTCCAACATAAAGAGAAATTTAGTTGTGGACTTGCAAACACTAGAGCCATGTGAAAACACTTGCTACTGATTTTCAGAATCTAGGTCAAGAGTTGCCAGAACTTGTGCTCCCAATGATATTTGCAGGCCTTAAGTTTGTCCTAAATGGTGCATTGAAGTCTTATTTTCAACATATGCTAAACAACATAATTCTAATGTCCCACAGCACTGGCTAATACAACCTGGACAGGTGGCAACTCCATAAGCCCAGCTCCCTACCTGGCTGATCCAGGGCAAGTGATTCTTGATCTGAGGTTACAGGGAAAAAAATGCACTTGAACCATTTTTCAAAGGAGCAAAATGGAAGGGAAAATATTTTTGTAGGGTGATTTCACACAAAGACAAAATAGCGTTTTTGAATATTTGCTTGTGTAGAGCTCTCATATTGGTAGATTTACTCTGCACAAGCAGTAAATAAGGCACTGCTAAAGAGATTTGCAAAGATAAACACATTATCACTCACATTTTCCAGTCTTTCAATTTATGTACATCGCTTTTAAGAATACAAAGCACTTTTAGCAAGCAAAAGAAGCTGAAGCTGAATGTGTTCCCCAGAAACCCTACATGCTTTTAAAAAGACAGAAATGTTCTCTTGAAAGTGACTCAGGGGCTCAACGTGACTCCCGCCTTCAGTCTCAGAAGAATATTTTTGCCTGCAGTGTCAACTCTGTGGGTACAAATTCCTGTTCATAAGGAAGGGAAGTCTTTGCCCTTTTCTGAAGAACAAGCAAGTCTTATCCAGAGCATGCCCAGGCATACCCTCCTCATTTCAAACAAACGTAATAGACTCTGTATATCATATCATGGTTCTAAGAAATTTGGAAAACAAAAGTGAAGAAGGAAGTATCTCAAAGGGACATTAAAATATATTTAAATTTGATAATTGCAACCAATTGATTAATTTGGCATTTGGAGTATTTTCAGCATAAGTTTCATAACCCCGTAATGCTGAGATATGGTCACACTGCAGGCCTGCTGCCCTTACTGAATGGATGTCCACAGCATCTCACAGATGCCATTGCTCTCATTTCCCAGCAAGGAAAGGGTAACTGGCATCTGTCCTGAGGTTGCTCAGGCAACATGCAGAGAGCCACATGTGTACAGCCTGGAAGCATTACAAGTTTCCAGTCCATCATTCAAGACTCCGCGTTTTCCTTCACCTCCCATTCCTAGCATGCCTGGCAGTCACTGCATTAAATTAACAAATCAATTTTAAGCTACAAATGCTTTTGGTAAATAGAATAAACCACTGCCAGTGGACTGCTCTATGACACACCGCAACATGACAGGCATGGAAATTTTGCCATTGGTGAGACAGGACAGAGTTCATACACTTGTAGCACAGGTTAGATCTAACCTCAACTGTGAAATATTTCTGTATTATGCATCGTTATACCTCTTCTGACCATCCAAAGGTCAATCAAGCAAATGAACACCAATCCCTTAAAGTCCTTAAGCCTCTCATGACCTTTTGAGAAAAATAATTAAACTGCTTTTCATTAGAAATCTCCAGTCCCACCTGATTTTGCATGTGACATCAGCAGCACCATTGTGGTTGCTCATGAGAGAAGTCCAGACTTGTTCTTCCACCCGTGTCTTTCCCTGGCTCACCTCAACTATCAGCTGAACAAGTATGGATAGAACTTCTTATTTCAGTACTTAAATATCTGTCAAATTCACTCTTTTCCCATCATCCCTCTCTCCATTGCTCATCACAGTTATCTGGAGTATTACAGTATCACCTTAAGAGATCACTCAGCTATACACAAAGCCATCAACCAGCATACACTGTAAAAGAGAGACATGATTCACTTTTTGTAAAGCAAATCTCATGCTACCTCGACTTGCTCAAGACCCTTCTCAGAGAAGTGAGAAGCTTAAAGAGAAGAGGTTGCTTTACTACCTGTGCCCAGTATAGCGCTCAAGGAGCACAGTAGCTGTGAAGAGAAGTCCTTCAGAGCATTCACCATAGATGACTACGTTCCAGCAGAGGGCAGATTCTTACCCAGAAACTTCTCTCAGATGGGCACGAGCTGTCTGGGTTTAGATGCTGGCTCTACTCGCTTATTTGGCCTATTATTCAAACAAGACAGATGCTGAAAGGAAATGATTACAACTAACATTAAAATCAGTGCGCAACTGTTTCAGATGACGGCTACTTTCTTCTATGCCTTTGAAATTACAAAAAAGCTTCCGTCCACGGGGAATTCTGGGTGTTGTAGTTTTAAGAGCACGTCTTGTGTAGAACAGCAGAGAACTAGAATGAAGAAAACAGACCCAGTACTCATTTCAAGTCATGTACTCTCTGTCCTTCGTTTTCTCATCTGTAAAATGAGAACAATGACCTCTCCTTGTTATTAAGGACAAATATTGGTAAAAGAAACGATGGCTCCAACGTGAGACACTGCCAGTGCACATCCACAGATGAATGTTTCATGCAGCTCTGGTTATTTTCAGTTTTGTAAAATTTGCTCCTGAACCCTGACAGCTTGGATAGTGTCAGTCTTACCCAACTCCCTGTGTCAAATCTCAGGTTAAGAATTATTTTTTTACATTTACAGCATAATTTTTCATTCAGTATGTCATTTAATCCACTGAAAAATCCTAGAGTGTTATATATTTTATTCTCTAATATCATATAAGAGAATATGCATATAGTATATATAGCATGCTATATATATAACATATAATATATAATTATATAATATATAGTTTTATATATATAAAACAGACTTGGTTGTTACATCTTTATATTAATTTCTATCCTTAAAAATGAAAAATGGTCAAAAATAAACCTCGTGGAATAAAACATTTTTATACAAGAACATCTGGAAAATACTAGGATTGTAAAAAGGTTTACCATGAATGGAAAAAATCACTGACTATTCTTTTCTTTACTGATGCAATTACCTCAAATTAGCACAGCTTTACAGCAAGTCTTGGTGCAGATCATCGGGGTTAGTTAAGCATCACAGAGATTATAAAGTCCATGGCTACATGCAGGGGATTCAGCACCTGCTTTGGGGTGATGCAAACCATTCCAGCAGAAACCTTTAAACAAAGAAGTAAAAACAATCAAATTTTTCCCTAATACTCAATGCAGTTTGATACTTCAACTGATTGTTCTGACACTAGATTTCCTGGATTCTATGTGCCAGAGTGTGTGATAAGGAGCTATCAGAATAGCTATTACTTCTCCTTGAAAGTGTGCCTAGCATTTATTTATTTATTTTCCAGGATTTTTTTTCTTCATTTTTATAACTTTTTATAGTACATATTTGTCATGCATATTGATTACATTTATTATTTGCTGATAATATGATCTGCTACATAAATGACCCCCAAAATTCCACCAAAAGACTCCTAGAATTAATGGCCAAGTTCAGCAGCTTAGCAGAATACAAAGACAACACTCAAAAATCAGTATCTTTCCTGTACACAGATAACTCACTGATAGAGAAATTAGCAGAACCACATTTTTCACAATGGCACCAAGAAAAATAAAATATTTAGGAATCAATCTAACAAAGAAATTGAAAACCTGTACACTGAAAACTACAGTACTCTGAAAAAAAGAGATTGAAGAAGATATCATAAAATGGAACGATATCCCATTATTTATTATGCAGAAAAAATATAGTGAAAATGGCCATACTTTGAGATCTATTATACAGATTTAAAGCAATCCCAATCAAAATACCAGCAGCATACCTCATAGAAATAGAGCAAACAATCTTAAACTTCATATAAGAAAACAGTCTCAAAATTCAGAAGAATCTAAAATAGTAAAAGCAGTTCTGGGCAAGAAAGGCAAGGCAGGAGATATCACAATCCCTGATTTGAAGTCGTATTACAAAGTTACTGTGATAAAAATAGCAATGTATTGGGGAAAAAAAGAAAAAGAAAAAAAAAAAAAAACAGACCTGAGATTCAATGGAACAGAACAGAAGCAAATACAAACACACTCAGCCATCTTATCTTTCACAAAGGGACCAAACAACTTGACAGCTCCTTTAATAAATGGGGCTGGGAAAGCTGGCTTTCCACATGCTGAAGATTAAAACCAGACCTGTATCTCTCACTATGCACTAAACTAAAATCGAAACAGATCAAAGATTTAAATATTAAAACTGAAACAATTAATCTCCTAGAAGATAAAATAGATAAAACTCTTGAAGACAGAGGTATAGGCAAAGACTTTATAAACAAATCTCTAATAGCACAGGAAGTACTACAAAGGATTAGCAACTGAGACTTCATCAAATTAAAAAGCTTTCGCACAGTGGAGGAAATCACGCACTGAGTGAAAACACAACTTAGAGAATGGGAAGAAATTTACCAGCCATTGTTCAAAGGATTATATCTAGATTATATAAAGAACTCCAATACCAGACCTACCTCCCAAATTTAAAAATCCAATCCAAAAATTGGCATCTGAAATGAATAGACACTTTCCCAGATGAAGAGGTACAAATAGGAAATACATACATGAAGAAAAGTCCTAGTGTTTTAAGATTCACACTTTACTTTAGGACCTAAGTTAACTGAGCTCAAAAATTCTATTATAGGACTTACTAGATGAGCTGGATGACAGACCAGCAATTGTTTGGAGTTTTTGAAAGTAGCTCAGTATACTCGGTGTATATTCCCTCCAAGCAGTCCTGTTACTCTCTTTTTGCTTAAACTATGTCTGTATATTCTATGCCAGCACATGCTCTGATTGGAGTTAAGAATTAGAAATTGGAAAGTCAGCCCACAGAAATTCTGTGACATTCTGAATTTTAAAAAAGAAAGTAGTTTCTTTGATTACTTGCATATTTGATTTTTTTCTCCTTCAAACAAGACATTGGAATAACATTTCCTACCTCTTAAAGCTATTTAATGTATCGGTAGATGGGCAGAATTTGAAATTTTATAAATTTGAAGTGTGGCACTCTTTTGAACACTGAAAGTAGAGTGGTGACAGAATTATAGAAAGCTTCTCAGATCAGCAGACCAAGGGGTCTATGGAATTAAGCGAGCAACTGCTCCATGTGATGCAAGTATTATGACAGGTTCCAGGGATGTCTTAACCTAAAGAAGACACAGATTGATGTTGTACTATATCTGTCACTACACATCCATGTATATTGCCTATTCTGACAGCCGCTCAATTTTTAGACACATTAGACGTGGACCAGCAAATGGTTCTTAGTGACATATGATTAAAGTGTAGAAATATTAAAGAAAAGGGGATGATTGGAAATTCCTGAAGCTATAGTCAAGGAATGTCCAAAATGTGGTGTGAAATTCACCACTGTCCCATGCTGAGCCCATTTAATGACACTTGCAGAAAGTCTAACCAAGGACCATGAATCCTTCTCACCATGGTCATCCAAGAAGACACCACTCAGCACTTGAAGGGTGCCATATAAATAAAACTATTTATCACTTCAGCTTAAACCTATAATCTGACTCTGGTATTTTTTCCAGAGACATTAAAATGTTTTACATTAGAAGAAAAATACCAGTATCCTTATTGTATTTATTGAATCACACATACTACAAAATATTTAAATATGATCTCTTATCAAACTATTTTGGATATATAGCTTAATAATCTCTAATTTATATCACTGATTTAAAATCCAAATACAATAGATTATAACTGTCCTCTCATATTAATCTTTGAAATGTTTCTTATGTTAACTCTAGTTCTTTTGCATATCAGTGAATATCACATATCTCTCTCCTGTGTTGTTTTATTTTTCTTTTACAAAATAGCACTTTAAGTGTCTTCATATCCTGTTCCTCTTATGAATAGGCTGGAAGAACTCACTGGGTGATTAGCAAGGAAACTGGAAAAAAAGTCTAGTGTAGAAACACATTCACGTGTAGTATAGCAGCTAAACATTCAAGATGTGATCTGTGGCAGTTAGTCGTAAAGAATAGGTTTTATGTAAATTATAGTAGGAAAATTCCAGTCAGAAGCTGCTACAGACTGAATGTTTGTGCCTTTGGAACATAATTGATTCACAGGGTAACAGCCTCACTGAATGGAATCAACCCCCTCATGAAAAAATCCATGCGAAAGATCATTTCTCTTTCCACCATGTGGGCTACTGTAAGTCAGAAAGAGAGCCCTCCCCAGACATCAAATCTATCAGAGCCTTGATGTTCAAATTCCTGGCCTCAGATCCATGAGGAAACACCATTTTTTTCTTTAAACCACCTGGTCTACAATGCGATGAGAGTAACTCAAACTGTAGGGCACAAGAAAAGCATTGACATTCTAACGCTGCCTGGTACTAACCTGAGAGTCTTGCAGAAATCCCTCACTTCTTTCTACTTAATTTTTCTTTTCCCAGAAAAATTAAGCTGTTGATATCTTACAAGTATATTAAGATTTAAAAGAGAAAGACTGTAGGTGCTTTATAAATCTCAAAGCATAATATAAAAGTAGGGTGATTTAATTGTTTTCAGTAATTTTTATTTCACTGCTGAAACCTAAACAAACATGGAGGGCATTTAATGACACTTGTGGTGATACTTATACCATAAAATAGGCTAAGGGCAAAACTAGCACATAAATGGCTCTTTATTCTGGACAACATACACATACAGCTATTGCCTGGGTAAAGTAGCTGTTCATGGTTAATCAGAATATTTTCCAAGGGCTGTAATGTGTCTTTGTCAGTGCTTTCTGTTTACTGATTATTAAAGAGAGATAGATAATTTCCATGGCATCACATCACTGCTTTTAATTTCATTGCAGTCAATTTTGATAATCCTATGCATCTTTACACCACTAACCAAAACAAGAAGTAGAAAATTTTGTATTCTGGTCACTGCACTTCAGCAGAGGCAACTATTTCTGATTTACATGACCAAATTGTTTAATCTTTCTCTTGGAGTTTTACAACTGCCCTCCTGATTCTGCCCTTTTGGATGCAAGATGTACTACAGTTTCACTTCATATTTTCCTTCAAATTGGTAAGCAGTATTGCAATAATATGAACTTCTCAAACATTTTATCTCATTTTTTCCTGTAAGAGGGCTGTCAATACACTTGTTTCCATTTTTTTGGTTATTATAATTGAATTTCCTATTGACACTCTTGCATCTGTCTTTCTATGGACATATACTTTACCTTAAGAATAAGATCTCTTTCAATAATGTAATTTTCCTATGGGTGTTACTACCCTGGGAATGGAATTGTGTCGTGGACTTGGTCCTGATGTGAGTGTAAAATAGTATATCTATGTTGGAAATTTTTCTTGCAGTATTTTATAAAAATAAGAATGTATCTGACCTATCTGAGATCTGCTGTCTATATACTAAATTTTCAAGAAAACTTCTAAACTGGTCTTAAAATACTTGTACAAATTTTGTACGCTCATCAGTAATGGTTATACTGTTCATCGTTCATCTTAATCTGATATTGTCAGTATGCATTTGGTTTTTAAATTTTTTTTTCATTTATAACATAGAATTTCTATGAAGTGCTGATAAAGGGTCAAAAAACCACTCCTTGTGGATCAAATCTGCCCCACTACCTGTCTTTGTAAATGAAGTTTTACCAAAACACAAACGTTTGTATATTGCCTCTCACTCTTTTTTTTTTTTGCTACATTGATAAACTTTTAATAGAAATCCACAAAAGATATGAATTTACCTCTATAAGAAACTCACACAATTCACCCAAGTGGTTGCAGTTTTCTACAGTATAGGACGGTTGCATTTGTTTCACATCCTTGCTGATCTTAGAAGGTAGCATTATATTTTTGTTTTATAACTCCTAATTGGTTTAGATGACCTGACATAGTGGGTTTTAATTCACATTATCCTGATAACAGATCACGGATTCCCTTGCCATAAGCTTATTGATCATCCAACATCTCTCTGGTGGACCATCTGTTCAAATCTTGCGATAGTTGTGCAGTTACACTGTCTTTGTATTGCTCATTTTTAGTTCTTACAGATCAGTGATAGGGAACCTTTAGACGTTTCAGTGATAACAAACAGCCCACTGTAATATGCATGCCATGGGTTCACTACCAGTTATGAAAAACATAAAAGTCCTTTTAAAGAACATCTGTATTGAAATTTTTATCACAGTTTATGATTTCCTGACTTAATGGTATCTTTTGATGGATAAGAAATTTAAGCTTTCAGGAGATCTGATTTATCACTTTATATTTATGGTTAGTGCTTGCTGAAGATCAGCTAATCACATATGTCGTATCTGCTGGTCTCTTTATTTCAATTATCTGCTTGTCTGTTCTTATTTTACACCTTACAATCTTAACGACTCTAGTTTTATATGTCTAGATAAAGAAACAAAGTCCTCTAAATTTATCTTTCAAAAATTATCTGAAATATGTTAAAATATTCTGTCTCTAAGTTTTGACATTTCACTTCAAATTTCAGAGCAAATTTGTCAATATCTTTGAAACAACAAGTGCAGTTTTGAGATCATGTTGAATCCGTGCATCAGCTTGGGGATAATAAAAATCTTAACCTTGTGCTTGTGCAATGTGGGACCCATGTACCGAGGTCTATCTTAACCCAACTCATAATATTTCTCCTTTTATCGTTCTGTTTTATATTTCTTTTGCACTACAGAGATCTTGAACATGCTTCCTATTTTATATCTAGGCATTTGGTGTTTTAGATTTAAAATTTTATTTGTTATCGTTCACTTCTACTATATAGCAATATAGTTTTGCATACTCTGGCCTAGGTTGTGCTGCTGTATCTAGTAACAAACACCTTGTAGAAAAGGAGCCTTAATGACATTATGCTAACTTTCACGGTTTCAGTATCACAACAGATTTTCAGTTACCAGTGGATATCAGCTGAAGACCAACTTGGGATGGTAGACATAGTATCACACTGTAACATTGTCCCCATTATTGAAAAGCAGTAGTTGTAAACATCTTCAACACCACAGATGTCAGTAAAGGTAACAAATCAATTAAGAAGTGCTAACGTTCAACTATATGTACTTGCCTTTGTTTCCAATATAGTTCACTTAAATGAAAGTTTAATTTTTATTAATTTCTGTGTTTTATAACCTGCACACAAAATTTCAAAAAATGTAACAATCATCTCTCATAAGTTAATACCATTTAATCTAGGTCAGGAGAATCCCTACTTTTAAACATTGTTTTTTTGTTTTTTTTTTCTTTGTGCTATTTTTCTCATCGGTGAGACAAAACACGTGACACCCAAAGTCAAAGCAGGAAAGGTTTGCTTGGCTGCTAGTCTGTAGAAGTTTCAGTTCACAGTTGGCTGACTCCGGCTCCAAGGCAAGGTGGCATGGCAGAAGGGCGTCACAGAGAAGAAACAGTTCATGGCAGGTGGAAGGCAGAAGGCAGCAAGCAGTAAGCAACAAACTGTCTTTTATATCTTCTCTACCTTTAGGACGAGTTGTGCTCACACTCTTAATTCTCACACTGCATTCTTGATACTAGCATCACACACCCTAGAACCAGCTACAATGAAAAGCCCCACCTGTGACTGCATGAGGCTTTGGGGAACATCTAGATACAGCCATAACACGCTATTAGGCAGACCATTTATTTTTGCACTTGTTCTTTTTGTAGTTTTTATGTGTGGTATACACAGCAATCACATTATCCCATCCCTCTGTTTTCTTCTTTCTCTTCCTTCCTTTTTTCTTTCTTTCTTTCTTCCTTTCTTTCTTTTTCTTTCATTCTTTCTTTTAACTTTCTTTCTCTCTTTCTTCCTTTCCTTTCTCTTTCCCTTCTCACTTTCCTCCTTCTTTTCTTCATTTCCTTCTTTACTTCTATGAGTTTTCCATGGTTTCCAAGTGATCCAGAGCAAATGAGATCAAATAGCCAGAAGTCTACCTATTGGGTTTGCCTGCATTCTATGAAAGCTGTTTACATAGCCGATAAGACCTCTTAAGTCATCATAATGTGTAACTAATTACCAGACAGACCCCAGAAACACTGGCAATAGAGGTTGAGACTGAAAACAGACTGGCCACACACCAGCTAATTCTTATACCACTGCATCCTTGAGGACAAACAGCAACAAGACAGGAGTCAGAGCCATCGTCCAGAGAATCAGAGAACCCTCCAGATGTACACCTGAATTTCCATTTCATTGTAGATAGATGGGTCATTCCTTGACTCTTTCTCCTTATAAATATTGACCCCATTTCAGGAAATAAGATGGAGAAAGAAAAAGTCATTGGAAAACTGAAAAAGGTAACAAAAGTAGTAATGTAATCCAATCGAGATTAAATCATAGATTTTTCTATTCCCCATGTAATTTATATTTCCTCTGCACATCTGCACTACATTCTGAGCTTTAAATTCTGATATGTTTTATGAAATATATACGTACATATTTTCATACTTTATAGCACCATAAACATATACAATGCATTATTATACTGATAGTGTTTACAGCTATGTTATCATGTATGCTTCATGATGCATAGCTAATACTTTTTTCAATGTTTAATATAGGCTATTAATAGTATCATTTAGTAAATATAAAAAAAGAATGTAAGGAAGGACACACCATGATAAATGTTTTATATGTACAATTTCTTTAATCACCTCTGAGTTCTTAAGGACTACATAGTATTACCATCTTCTGTTAGAGATGAGAAAAATGAACTTGCTGTGCTGTTGCACAGCAAAGTAAACTTGGGCAACGTCTTGGTACAGATTGTTACCCCTTCCCAAGGAGAGCAATTACCTTTCTATAAAGAAATTAGCAATAGTTCTATAAAGGTCTCTCATATAAAACTGTGATCTTTAAGAAAGACATAGAGCTTATTTTTCTTTGTAGCTCAGGTATTTACAAGTTTATGATTCTTTTAAAAATTCATTTAACTTTCCTGATAAAATAAACTGCAATGTGAACTGGCCATATCGAAAAATAAAAGTGCATAATGCATACAAAATATATAGTGGAAAATAGCGCTCAGTTTTTCAGATAGCCAAAGAACTTGTATTGACTATAATTATAAAAAATAAAATGCTCAACTCATAGTTATGCTGCTGATTTATTTAAACATAGATATTTGAGAGGCTTCATATGTTTCCACTACAAATCATGAAGTAATGACTACAGACAGTTTATTGTGGAAGTTTCAAATGCATTTCTTTCCGAAGATTTAATAAATCTCCTGTTATACAATGAATCTCTTTTCTGTGAAACTAATCATTGCTGTTTCATTTCTGCTAAATGAAGTATTTTTGAGATCAGTGAAAGAATTGCTGGCTTTATTTGCTTATAGAACACATTGCTACACATAGCATGTTGCTTTTCTCTATGCTTTTGGTATAGCTTAACTGACTGAAGCAATGGAAATAATTACTTAAACCTTCCTTTCAGAACCAAGTGATACATAATACATCTTGCGATACATAACGAATTCTGCAGGTAGTAAATAATTTACACAAGTCCCTCAAAATTTTACCAGTTCAATGTCGGGAACTTTCGATTCCAAATTTCCATCCTCCCTCAAATATTGAACAGGATAAAATGCCTAATTCCTAGGAGGGCACTGTTTTCTTAGCTGAGTAGTACGCTGTTCAACACTTCTAAAGCTATCAAAAGTGAAATTCTCCAAGGTCTGTTGATCTTCTATTCAAGCTAAATTATGAGATAATAAGAGTGTCTACAAGGCAGTTATCTGCAAAATCTCTTTGTGAACAAGATCAGATGCCATGGGGAGAATTGATGTACCTGAGAGAGAGATGAAATATAAAAAGCATTTATTTTGAACCTTAAAAGGAAGAGAAAGCTGATGAGTTGCCTTTTATCTCCCCGGAGGGCTGACTGCTATCTTTTCATTTTTATTTTGTCTTTCTTCTCCCTTCTTCACAATTTTCTCAATTTTTTAAATAATATTCTCACTTGCCTGATAGGACATATGATACAAAAGAAGCAGGACAATTATCAGTAATTGCCTCAAAAGACTTTATATCATTGTTAAGGGATATTTAATATCTTTGGGTAAAATATCCCAAATATTACTGAGCTAACTTTTCCTGCATTTAAAATATAAAGTCCTTTTAACTGAACTCTCATCATGCAGTGTTTGGAAGACCAAAGAGCTGTATCGATTTTAAGATATAATGAGGTAAAAATAATGATCATATAAATTCTCCTTTCTTCTCTTTCCCATTTGAGATCGCTCAGTGTACTCCTGTGTGTACTCCTATGTATCGCTCAGTGTACTCCTATGTACTCCTATGCGTACTCCTATGTATCGCTCAATGTACTCCTATGCTAGCCTTGGGAGAAGTAGGTACAGACGTTTCCCCCCATACTCTCCTTTTCTCCTTGGGATCCAAAGGTGGTTTGAGACAGAGTTAGTCATTCTCACTGGGTAGCCCAATAAAGTGGCATCCAGTGTCTGAAGATATGGGCAAGGTTTCTTTCCCCATTTGCACGTACAATGCACAAGTCATGGAGTAAGTTTCTCATCTCAACTAAAATGCCTCCTCCATCACAATTAGTAGAGTAGACAAACTTAATTCTCACACTTCCCTAAGGAGTTCTGTGTCTGGAGGATGGGTTCTTATCCAGCACCATTCCTTAGAAGCTTCCACGGATCTACTTGGGTAGTCAATTCTCAGAGTGAATCTCTAAGTGTGGCCCCTCAGTCTGAGCACTCAGTGTCAGAGTTTCAACATTTTCTTGTTCCTTCCACTTTCTGTGCATGTTCAGTTTTTAACCTCCAAACTTTAAAAATCTTTTATTCCCCCTTTCTCTTCAGTCAATTCATCTTGAATGCCTTCAAGATCATCAGGAACAAGTGTAAAGACTTCAGTCAGCTTCCACACCGACAGATAAAGGCTCCTTTCAAATCTGGAAACAAAATAACAGTAAGGGTATTCTCTGGAGGTAAGACTCAGAGTGGCTACCACCTTAGAAGACTTTATGGTGGTAAAAACATAAGATGTGATTTAACACATAAATGTTATATCTAGCTGTTCTAGTTAATGGATTACCCAAATCTCTAATCAGATCTTGAATTTATCAAAAAGTAATGGGTTTATAGGCATTATTACACTCAATATTAAGTCACAACCGTAAGTGTTACATTTTGCTTTAACTGAGGAAGTTGAGGTTCAGTAACGTAATGGCCAATTAATAGAACAACTCAGTGAGAATTCAAATTCAATTTCTCCTAAAACCCTCTGTTCAACCACCACACTCTTAAATGTATCCAGATTTCTCAAAGATAAATGCTTCATAATTCCCCTCATGCACCACTCCCTTACTTTTGTGTGAGCTGACAGAAAGCTATATACAACCATCAGATTTTCAAAAATTTACTTTTAAGAAAAAGATCTTCCATCTATGAAGCAAGCGGATCAGTGTTAAAAATTAAAGGAAGAAAAATTGCATGGTTGTGACTAGTAATACAGTTATGAATTTGCTTCTTCCGATGTGTGTCTTTGAGCTGGGAAGGTGCTATGATATATTGCTACAGATACCATCTCAGCCTCACTCTGCAAGCTGTGTGTTTTTAATTTTCAATTCCCCTTTAACTTTAAAGCTATTGTAAAGAGAGGTCCGGAGTGCTCATTTTCTGATTCATTTCCAGGGAACAGCTGGAGTCAACAACTTAAAGCTGTGTCTTTTTTTCCCTCCCAGAATTACTTCTGTAATTATTGCTGTCTAGTGTGGGCTGCAGAATATGTCTTTTTACTCAGAACTGTAAGAGCATTTGCACAAGGTCACCATGAACCTAATTTAAGAAGTAATTACTAACCTTATTTCCTACTTTTGTTCATACTCCTTGGGAAAATGTTCCAATGAAGTCATGTGGCTCATTTTTACAGAATCAACCCTTTCCCAGCTATATTTTATGCACAGACTTTATACATTGTGAATTCTTTTAAACCTCACACTCTGCCAAGAATTAGAAGAAAAGAAAAATGAAATGTTTAACTGATGTGACCTAGTTCCCCTCCTGGTGTTCTCTGTGAGTGTCTCAGAAAAACTTACGATATTTTAACTATAACAAAGTCCTTTGTAATAATCCCCACTCATTCAAATTTGAAAAGAACTGATTCACATGAAAAATATTTTGCTGTCCTGTTGCCACCATAAACCACTCACTGAGCTGAACTAAACATTATTAAATTGTTCCAGTCCAATTTAATATTACACTTTAGATTATAAACAAGCTCTTGAAGCCCCTATTAAAGGGGGAAAAAAAACTCATCTCAACTCAGAGAGAGGATGAATCATTTCCCCAGATTACAGGGAGTAGCACACCTGACAGCAGCTACCTTGCAAGTTCTGTTCTTTTTGAAATGCTCCTCAGAAAAAGGTCATAAAATAAATATTCTCCCACTTCAGACAGCAGGTGTAGTCCAGAAAAACTGAGACCAAGCATTCTTGCCCCAGTGCCATATATTTTTGAAAACCCTCAGCTCAGCACAAACACACAGTAAATAGAAAAGATATAGGAATGGGGAATACCACTGAAGGTCCATGGAACTGGCCAGATATGGTGGTGCAGTGGAAGTGCCAGCAACCCAGGAAACTCAGACCGGAAGATCACTGGAGTCCAGTAGCTGTGGCCTAACCTAGGCAACATAGCAAGATAGCAAAGACCCCACCTTGCTCCATCTCGGCGACACAGCAAAACAAACTACTTGGTTATGAGAGCATTGAAACAACTTATAATAACCTGGACAAAAGTTGTAGCACAGAGAAATACTAGCACATCTATGTCTTGACTTAGAATTTTTCTTTCTGAGAACATAAAGTTACCAAAGTTACCAAGCCCTCTGTAGTTCCTTTGGGAACAGGTGGAATATTTTCCCTCCTCTGTCCTTGCCATACCAGCCCTGACTGGGAGAGAAGGATAAATGTAAGAGGAATGTTTGTTTTATGACCTCTTTCTGAGTAGTGTTTCAAAAAGAACAGAACTTGCAAGGTAGCAACTATCAGATATACTACTCCGTGCAACTTATGGAAATGATTTATAATCTCTCTCTCTCTCTCTCTCTCTCTCTCTCTCTCTCTCTCCATGAGTTGAGATGTGTCCTGCAGGAAAACAGCAGTGATGAATTACTTTTAGGAAAGGCAAAAAATAGCAATTAAATGAGAATTTGAGACAATCACTTATAACTATAAGTAGTGCAAAAACATTTCACCAATAATTTGCTTCACCTGCCTTGGGGGATTTACATATACAGGACATGATGAGAGGGGTGGGAATTAGATACTTTTAAGCCTTTGATTGAGCTTTCCTGTTGATGTGAATCCATTTATTTGCAAAATGACACAGAATTCTCATCTTTTAAAATGTAAAAACTAATTCTTATTGAGTAATCAGGGTGCTATTTTTGCTCTCATTTGGGTTGCTCAGTGTGGAAGAAAGGAAGACGAAGCTTATGACGTTTCCACCTCCACTTTTCACTCTTCCTAAAGCACCATAAATGTAGAAGAACCCTGATGTGCACCGCTCGTGCAGCACAGTCTGTGGCTGAGCAGTCGTGGACTGTGAGCTGGCAGAACTGCGCAGATCCTGGCAGGAGAACATAAAGAGAGGTGTCCTAGGGGACCCATGGAAGGGGTGAATCAGGACTCACTTTGTGGAAGGAAGAGAACATGATCGTGCAAGTTTTAAGTGAGTCCGAGGCAGCGGGACCAAATCTGGAGGTTGCTCTCTGTTCAGAAAAAAAGAATGAATGGTGAAAACAAGAAGGAGACAGAATCAGTTCCGTCGCGTCAGCTGAGTCATTTCCTGTGAGCACGCTGGGCCCCCTAAGCAGCAAATAGCAAGCCCAAGAAAGGCTAGGTATGACAAATTGAACGATCTCCGGCTTTCATTCATTTATAAGCAGCCTCCCACCGTAACCTATATTTAGGCCACTCTTTAACTCCGTGACGGTGAGGCTGAAACTCTGCTTTAGTGCACTGCACCTCAAAGCCAAGTGGGTTAGTTGACTCTCACCTCCACCCCTGTTGCTAGCCACTGGTACTGGGACCGCTGTGTTACCCCTTTTCCATTTTCAGGGAACATAGAGCTCTTACCTCAGTTTCTACCTCTATTTCTAGTTCTTAAAGACCTGAGTTGTCACACGTCTCAGAATGTTCATCATTCCTCTGAGAGTCCATCATACTCTCTTGAACTCAGAATCTTCTACTGCCGGGTGCTGAACACTGCACGCCTACCCAAGACCACATCAGGCCTCTAAAGTTAATGCCATTCTGTCCTTCTTTCCTGAAAACCTACACAAAACTACCTAAATACACTTCTAGCCTCAGGAAGGAGCAATCACTTACATTCTGGTGAACCCTCTGAATTCTGACCCCACTCTTTTTTTCAAGTAAGTTCATTCAGTCTCATATTTCTGCTTTTGCCACTGGTAGATACTTGGACTCGAATTCTTTTCAGACACTTGGAGCTAAGACATCAGGTTGTACAGAGTGGAATACCTGTGTTATTTCTAAAATAATCATTCTAGAAACATAACATCTCTGTGAAATTAAGCATTTAGAAAGTTTCCCAGTGGAGCACCACACACACACACACACACACACACACTACAGATATAAATAATGAAAACAAGCTTTATTGATATAATGTAGTCTATATTTCACATATAAAAATAGTAGAGATAACAATATTAATAAGAGTGGTTATGTGGGCCTACACACTCTGGCTTGACATGTAATTACAAAAGTAATATGTACAAAGACATTAAGAGAGAGCTGCATAGTTCAGAAGCCAGGGTGATTCTGTCTCTAAAAGTTGCATGATTACTTACGGAGGAGCTCAGATTCAGGTTTTTAGTTAAGCACATTTGCTTTTGCCAGCTACACTGAATAAAGAATCCTATCAGAAAATCACGCATTGATTTAAAAGAGTAGATACCATGAAGAGCATCATACAGGTATAGGTGTACATGTGACTTGCTTGTTAGTCCCCCAAAATATATGATAAAGGAAGACATAAATGTAAGCTAAGATGATTTAGAATACTGTATAAACTTTAAAAAATCTAATACTAGATAATGCTTTGATCTTGGGTTTCTGATTCCACTAAATTGAAAATAAAAATTAAATAGAGAACTATGAAAAAATTTCTGTCATTAACAGTAACAACCTGGGGAGATTTTATAACCCTATTACTATGAGTTGATATAAATAATGGGAAATGAAACCTTAAATATATATCAATTTCTCCTATATAGCTTAAAGATATGTGTAATATTAACACCATAATAGGTAGTTTCTAATCTCTAAAACCAACAAATTAATTTAGTTTTCTAAAATGTAAAACTATTTTGGATTATCAAAAGAACAATTTTTTGTAGTTTTTAATTTTTACTGGTACGTGTTTGCAGTATATAGTGGTTACACTCTCCGTGGAGAGCTGGAATATGTACATAACATATCCCAATTCTTTCTTCATTCCCGTTCCCTCCCCTACCTCTCTCTACCCCTCCTTTTCTTCATTTACTTCCCATTGGAAAAGACCTGTCTCGCTAGACCCTATTATTTTTTATATTGCTCATTATTTATATTTGGGGTTTTTCAAATAAGAGAAACCAGGTTGTATATAAACTTGTATATGTGATTCATTTCATCCAATATTATGGGCTGAAGTTTCATCTGTTCTTCTAGAAATGACTCAAGTTTATCCTTCTTTGTGGCAGAGCAGTACTTCATCATGTACGAATGCCACACACAAATTGTGTTTTTGTTACATACAATTAAAACACTCACTTATGTGGATTTTAAAACATATTAGTGACCATCTTTCTATTGCTGAAAACCAAAGAAAGCTTTCTCCTGGATTATGGGAAAACCATATGCAAATCCTATCTTTTAACATAATGCCCAGGGGCTTGCTGGTACTCAGTGAATATCTGTTCTATTAACTGAGTTTAATGACTTGTAAACAAACCACTGACTTGTGGTTCTTTATTGAACTTCCTTTTCATCTGATAGCTGGGTTTATATTTAAATGGATTTAGATCAACACCTTGTTAGCAAATCACAATATATGCTACAGAACTACGGAGTTCAAACAGAGCAAATTTCAGCGATTTTTATTTCTACACTAATTCTTATTTTAATTTACTTGAAGTATTCCTGAGAAATCATGTCTTAATAAATTTTCACTGTCCTCCAAGCAGTTAGTTCTTATTTCCTTATGCCTTCAAAAAGAGACTGACTCAGTAAAGCTATGTTGCACTCAACAAGGTACACGCATGAAATCACACGCAACAGTGACTGATAAAATACATACCATCATTTGCCCAAAGAAACTGGGAGAAATTTACATTTTAAAAATTTCCCAATTCTTTTCTAACGTATAGCAGATGATATTTTTAAAGGAGCTGTTCTATGGATAGTCATCATTTGAGTCTTTGCCTTATCAATCAAATGCACTTATAATAAAATGGTGTTCAAAGATAATAATCTTAGACCACTTAATGAAATAAGTTTGAAACAGCTCTAACTCTGGCTGTTTTCTTGTAGCTAATCACATAATTATGTTGAGTTGTGCTATAGTTTGGATGTTACATGCACTGTCCCCCAAATCACCATGTGCTGAAATCTTGCTTTCCTAGTCTATGACATTATCAAGGGGTGGAACTCTAAGAGGTGAGGCCTTAATGGAAAGAAGTGAGGTCATTGGGGGTGTAACCTTGAAGGGGATATTAGGTGAGCAGGATTAACTGATGGTCAACTGGAAACACCCAGCTGAACTGAATCAGTGTGGGGCTGGGTGTGGAAGGCCCACCTGAGAACTGTTGCCAACAGCATAAAAAGGGAACTGCAGGGAAACATGACATGCTGTTGTTTCTCCCGGAGAAGGTTGTCGTGCTGGTATTTGTGATATGAACTTAGCTATGTTCATGGTCCAAGAAACTTGGGTCTTTGCTGCTGCTGAGCATGGCTGCAGGTCTCTTTGGGGGAGCTCTGGTCCTTGCCTTGAACATTGCTTCCTGGCTCCAGTGCAGCTGCATCAACCTGCTGGTAGAGATCCTTCACCCTGCTGGCACAGCCTTTCTAACTTGCACCCCGGCCTTTGGGCCTTCCCAGCACAAATACTTGGTATAGACTTGTGTGAGACACTGTTGTGGGCTCTAGGCCTCCAGCTGGACTTGCGGAGGACATTTCAATGGGCTCTAGGTCTTCACCTGGACTCATACAGAACATTGCCATGGGATCCAGGCCCTCAGCTGGGTTCTTTGGTGTCTTGTGTGTGAGCAGATGTCTGGCACTCTTCTGCACTTGATTCTTTTGGTGAATTTATAAAATGATCCTGTAAGTTATGTGTCCTGTATCCAAACTTTTCCCTTGTAAACCTTACTAAATCATTAGAACACTGGCTACTTCCTTTCTCTTTTTTTTTTCTTCCCAGAGGCCATAAGGTGAGCAGTTTCCTTGGCTGCATGGTTCTGCCAGGATGTACTGTGTTATCACGGGCGTAGAAGAATGACACCAAGCAGTTAGAGACAGAAACCTCTGATCCAAAGGGCCATAATGAACCTTTCCTCCTATTTCATTATGTCAGCCATTTTCTCACAGTAAGACATAGCTTATTTGAACAACTCATAAAGCTTGTATAGACAGGCACCTACGCTATTCCACTGATATCTCTGACACAGACATAAATGATTTCATTATCAATGCAATCAACTGTTACATAAAACAGCACTGTGTGCAAAAATTGGTAATTTTAGCAGAGTAAACTCTCAGGCCTTCCATTCAAATTAAAAACTATCTTTTCTTGAAGTGAGACTGAGGGAGGTTTGCCGTAGTCCAGTATTAACAAAGAATTTAGTAACAAATTACATACTCAAATAACAGAGAATTCATACAAATGTCAAAAGTAAGCAGGATGGATTTTAATTGCAGATGATCTTGAACTGGAGTACTCAGATAAGTAGACAAAATTATGGCATTATTTTACAAGAATCAATTTCTTAGTTTAAGAAGTTCTATGGAAAGTTAGAGATCACCAAAGTTATTTCTTAGACACTAAGGGAGGATTATTTCTACTCACCTATGTGCCTTTTCTAATGATAGAGATGATGTACATTTATTTCCTACAGAAAATGTTGCCAATCTTTAAAATGTATCTTTGCTTACAAACTTTAACTTTGTGAACAAAGTAGTCAATTTGGCCAACAGAAAGGCAATGACTTTCTAAAGAAAACTCTGACTGCACAGGCAATAGCACCGAGCATCAACAAATAGGATCATATCAAATTGAAAAGTTTCTGCACAGCAAAAGAAGCTACCACCAGAATAAAAAGAAAACCTACAAAATGAGAAAAACACTTTGCCAGCTGTTACTCAGCAGAGGACTAATATATAGAGCACATGAGGAGCTCAAAAATTAGAGCCCTCCTAAAATAAAAGACCCCAATCAAAAAATGAGCAACCAAAATGAATAGACATTTCTTACAAAACTGTACAAATGACCAAGGCATACATGAAGAAATGTCCACCATCACTGGTCAGTAGTGAAATGCAAACTGAAAGAACCCTGAGATTCCATCTTACCCCCCAAATAATGGTCATCATCAAGACATCAAATAGTAACAAATGCTGGCAAGGGCTGTTGGGGGAGGCACCCTTCTTCGCTGTTGCTGTGAATGTAAACTAGCACAATTACTATAAACATCAGTATTGAGATTCCTCAAAAAATGAGACACTCCAGGGCTGGGGATATAGCTCAGTGGAATAAGCACCTGCCTAGCAAGCGCAGGGTCCTGAGTTCAATCCCCAGTACCGCAAAAAAAAAAAAAAAAAAAAAAAAAAGAGACACTCCACTTGACGCTGTGATTTTTCTTCTAAGTATTTTCCAGAAAGAGTTAAAGATGTCATGTTACAGAGATGCCTGCACACACGTGATTAGGGCACCACAATTCATGATGGCTAAGTGGCCTGTACCTCCATGAACAGATGAATGGATAAAGAAATTGTGTTTATACACAATGAAGTGCTACTCAGCCACTAAGAAGGAGAAAGCTGAGATATCTGTAGGAAAATGGATGTACCTGAGACCATAATGTTTAGTGAAATAAATCAGACCTACAGGCTTAAATATCACGTGATTTTTCTTATATAAGAAACCATAAAAAAAAACCCCAAAACTATAAATAAAGAACAAAATAAAAGATAGATAACAGGAAGTAGGGAGACAGATTTTCTTAAATGGTGATGGGATCAAGACATGGTGGGCCCAAAAAAAGGGCTGAAGGTGTGTTATGTACACGGACCGACTCCACACAAGAAATGTAAACATCATGTACTGCAAACATGAACTAATAAAGGTCAAAAAACTTCACATTGTAAAGTAGAAAATGTAAGAACTTTAAAATTCATATTTAAGGGACTTTTTTACTTTAAAGAACATAGTACAAAAATAAAAAGAACAAAAGCAAAATGCAAACAACTCAAAGCAAGGGCATTGGAAATGATACGGGGTTTCAAACCAAACAATAGGGATTAACAGTGGTTGTTATATTACATATTGTTATCTTCAACAAAACTGCTCAGATTACCAGATGTGAGAATAGAAGATTGATCAAATCATTAAAGAGAATAAGAAAATAATAACTTAAAACAACATTAGAGACAATACATAGTGGCACTAGACAGGATTGTAGGAATTCACCATTAGTTGTTATACTGCAAATTGTTGTCATCATATAAGTTGCTCAGATTACCAGGTACAAGCGTGCAAAATTGGTCAAAATAGTAGGAAAAAACTTTTAAACATTGACTATTCCCAAGAAACCATCAGACAGCAGCAGTACAGTTATACCATACACCCACATATGTATATATAAAATTTGCCTTAGTACTTTTTCTTCTTTCCCTCATCCAAATTGCTCCTTCCTTCCTTAGAGCAGTTTCTTTCTCTTTCTTATTATCTATTGCACATTTTGGGTTGTGTTTACTCTTTCATGTTCTTGCACCAGGGACACAATGTGATGCTTACACATGTGAGTCTGATTTATTTCTCTTATGACTATGGACTCTAGCTGTATCCATTTACCTATAAAAGCCTTGAGAGTATCTTTTTTATAGCTGCGTAATACTCCACTGTATAGAAATACCACAGTGTTTTTATCCATTCCTCAGTTGATGGGCATTTGGGTTGTGTCCAAGATTTAGCTATGACAAATTGCACTGCTTTAAACATGGGTGTACATATATCGCTGTGGTATGGTTTCAATTCTTCTGGGAAAATAGCTAGAAGGGGAATAGCTGGGTTAAATAAGACTTCCAATCCTAGTTTTGTGAGGAATCTCTAGACTGATTTCCACAGGGGTTTCACCAATCTACAACCCCACCAGCAGTGGAAAAGGATTCCTTTTTCCCCACAGCCTCTCCAACATTTGTCATTGGTTGATTTCTTAATCAGCCATTCTTTCTGGGATGAGATGAAATCTCAGTGTTGTTTTTTAAATTTTTATTTATTTATTTTTTTTTATTTTAGAAACATAAAAGTACAAAAACATATTGACAAACAGACACCCATTATCATAGAAAATAGTACAATCACAACTAATCTATAGACAAGGTCATATGGTCTCAACAGTAGTTGTTGCTTTATCCATTGATATCTTCGAATTGTAGATGTATGGACCCATATATAGACATGCAAATTTAGTCAGACAGTTGTTCCTCTCAACAACAGAAAAAAAAAAAAAGAAAACACAAGAACCAAAAATCCAAAGACAAGAAAGAAAACAGGCATACATCAACAACAGCAACAACATCAACAACAACAACAACAGAAAAAAAAACACCGCTTGTTGCTGCTTTACATATTGATATCTTCGAAGTGTGTGTTCAGGCTAACACATACAGATATACACTATTAATCTAATATCCTG